>JASDQU010106562.1:200651-214488 GCA_032191745.1 Picea mariana | reverse complement strand
TTTGACCCTGGGCTCCTTGAACTCCCAAGCCTCACTCTTTATCAAACTCACAATTTGTATATCCATATATATCTTGACATCATGATTCTGAACGAGCGCTCTGATTTCCTTAGCCAATTTTATGCCTGCAGGTTCCGAGATAATCGTTATCAAACTCTCATTCCCGGTGTTCCATGTGTACATCTTCCATCCAAAACCTGGGTAATCTATGTCTACACTAGCAGTATCCCAGAGGACAGAGTGGCATATTTCATGTCCATATATATCTCTACATCATGAGTCCAACGGACCGTCGTTCGTTTTCATAGTTCGCGAATTTTATGGTCGCAGGTTCCCTTGTGGGCATCGTGCAACTCCCATGCCCCATGTGCATGGTATACATCTTTCGCCTGAAACTTCGGTGATCTACAATTGGCCCCAGACTCAAATCTTCYGACTCATTTGATAATTTAATGTAATTAAATTGTACAATATCAATATTTAATATTAATAATTTAGTACTTGAAAATAATGTTTTTAGATAATGTTAGATATATAACATATATGTTATATGTTATACATGTAGATAATCGCAATCTTAAGCCTTCTAGTCCTAGAGTCCATCTACGATTTTGTATATCACGGAACTCCTAGTGGTGCTTGGGGAACACAAAACCATAGAAGTGCAATGTTGAGCGATCCAGCTCGCAAGTCCGCTTGTCAATTAGTATATCGCAGAAGTCTCAGTGCTATTTGTAGGACATAGAAGAATAGAGGCCCAATTATGAGCCCGCTAGCCCGAGAAATCGTGATCCAAAAAGTGGCTAACTATGGAATTAGGGATCCGTACATGATCTATAAAATCTCATATCCATACTTTATAAAAGTACATATTTAGTATGTATTACTTGTTCCTCGTAAACTTTCTACATTCGAAAGCTAGCGGATAGACGTGTTCATATTTCCACTTACTTTTATATCACGAGGCCGACTGAACACTTTCCTGTTTCATATTGTACATATTACATATTCAATCTTGAGCCCGCCAATCCTAGAGTCTGTCTGTCAATTTGTATATCAAGGAACTCCAAGTGTTGTTTGTAGGACATGGAACAATAGAAGTGCAATGTTTAGCCATCCAGCCCACAATTCTTCTTGTCAATTTGTATATGACGCAACTATGGGTGTTGTTTGCAGGACATGGAACAATAGAGGCCCAATTTTCACCTCGCCAGCCCAAGAACCCGCAATCCAAAAAGTGGATATTTTGAGTCCGCCAACCCAATAACCGACGATACATATTACATGTAATGTGTAATACATATTCAATCTTGAGCCTGCTAGTCCTAGAGATCGTCTGTCAATTTGTATATCATGAAATTCCGAATGTTTTTTGGAGGACAAAAAACAATAGAAGTGCAATGTTGAGCCAGCCAACCCGCAATTCTGCTTGTCAATTTGCATATCATGCAACTCTAGGTGCTATTTGTAGGACACAGAACAATAGAGGCCAATTTTGAGCCTGCCAGCGTTCAATTTCACGATCCAAAAAAGTGGCTAAGTATGGAATAAGGGATCTGTCCATGCTCTATAAAATGTCATTTCCATACTTTATAAAAGTACATATTTAGTATGTATTTCTCATTTCTCGGAGCCTACCAGCCCTGAAGTCTGTCTGTCAATTTGTATATCTTGGAACTCAATAGAAGCACAATGTTGAGCTAGATATCCTAGAAGTTCGCTTGTCAATTTCTATATCGCGGAATTCTGGGTAATATTTGTAAGGCAAGAAACAATAGAGGCCCGTTTTCAAGCCCAAAAGCTCGAGAACCCACGATCCAAAAAATGTACATGCGCTATAAAATATCGGCCAACCCGCAAGTCCTCTTGTCAATTTGTATATTGCAGAACTTTGGTTGCTATTTGTAGGACACAGAACAATAGAGGCCTATTTTTTATCCCGTCAGACCGAGAACCCACGATCCACAAAGTGACCAAGTATGGAATGTGATATCCATACATGATCTATAAAATCTCATGTCCATACATTATAAAGGTACATATTTACTTTTCTTTGATTTGTACAGATACTGGTCTCATCCCCACACAGTTGGTGTTGCACATGAATTATGAAATATACACCACACATATTGAAGAATCATATTTGTATGCTTCAAACCATATCTATAATTAGTCGCATGTATATGTTCATAGTTCAGAAAAATAGAGGTCCAATTTTGAGCCCTCCAGCCCAAGAACTTGTGATCCAAAAAGTGTATTTTTTAGCCCGCCATCTTGATAACCCGCGATACATATTACATGAATGTGTAATAAATATTCAATATTGAGCGTGCCAGTCCTCGAGTACGTCTTTCAATTTGTATATTGTGGAATTTTGAATGTTGTTTGGAGGACACAGAACAATAGAAGTGCAATGTTGAGCCATCCAGCGTGCAAGTCGGCTTGTCAATTTGTATGTCGCGCAACTCTGAGTGCTATTTGCAGGGCACAGAAAAATAGGGGCCCAATTTTGATCATGCAAGTCTGCGATCCAAAAAAGTGGCTAAGTATGGAATAAGGGATCTGTACATGCTATATAAAATTTCATTTCCATACTTTATAAAAGTACATATTTAGTATGTATTGTTCGTTTCTCAGAGCCTGCCAGCCCTAGAGTCCATCTATCAATTTGTATATCAAAGAACTCAATAGAAGCACAATGTTGAGCCAGACAAATCGCAAGTTCGCTTGTCAATTTGTATATCGTAGAATTCTGGGTGCTATTTGTAAGGCCCAGAATAGAAGAGACCTGATTTTAGCTTGGCAGCCTGAGAACCAGCAATCCAAAAAGTGTACATGCTCTACAAAATCTCAGCTATCCCACAAGTTCGCCTGTCAATTTTTATATCGCGGAACTCTGGCTGCTATTTGTAGGACATGAAACAATAGAGGCCTATTTTTGAGCCCGCCATCCCAAGAAACCGCTCTATAAAATTTGTACATGGAATGTGATATATGTACATGCTCTATAAAATATCATGTTAATACTTTATAAAGGTACATATTTAGTTTTCCTTGGTTTGTACACATATTGGTCTTGTCACCACACAGTTGGTGTTGCACATGAATTATGAAATATACACCATGCATATTGCATAATCATATTTGTATGCTTCAAACCACATTTGTCTATCTTGTTGCAGAAAATCGAGATATCCAACTTCTTACTTTTCCCTAGTTTGTAATTGCTTTTGGTCACAGGTTATTTTTTTGAAAAAAATAAATACACACACACACACAAACACAAACACATAAACTCAAATGAACTTGAATAAAAAAAGGGGGTACATTCTTCAAAAACTATCTATTACTCTATTGCTCTTATTCTATTTTATTTAGTGTATGTACATAGTACTTGCCTTTTTCTTTACATGTCAACCTATGTTCATGTCTTTTTTGTTTTGTTCTTTTGTTCATAGAAAAAAACATGAAAAATAGACACTGAAAAGAAATCGTAACCAGGAATGTAGAGGAATCCATGCAAAGGTTCATTTTTCTACTTGTGTTCCATATCCAATAGTTTTTCGTTTACTGTGTCTGTATTTGTTGAACTAGTTTGCAACTCTATTTTTTTTTTTTTCCTTGCTTGGACACTCCATATCTTCCTGTACATTGACTTGTCTTCATGTCAGTTATATTTCATGTGATCCTATCTTGAAATAAATAAACTTGTACTCCATMTTTTCTTTTCATGTCTTCCTATGTAACAATTTTCTTTCATGTTGGTTCTTACATCCCTTTCTTTTTCCTRTTCTATACTTAGTCTTTATCCCTTCTTTTTCTTCCCCTCTATTATCCATTTCCGATTCTATACTTAGTCCCATGTCTATGCTCATAGTTTGTGAATTTTATGGCTGTTGGTTCCTGCATAGGTGCCATTGAACTGTCATGCCCTGTGTGCGTGGTATACATCACGAGTCCAACCGACCGATTTCGTTTCCTTAGCCAATTTTGAGCCCATCATCCTGCAATTCCGCGATCGAAAAAAGTGGCTAAGTATGGAATAAGGGATTTGTACATGCTCTATAAAATTTCATGTACATACTTTATAAAAGTACATATTTAGTATGTATTGCTCATTTCTCAGAGCCCACGAGCCCTGGAGTCCATCTCTCAATTTGTATATCACAAAACTCAATAGAGGTACAATGCTAATACATCCAGCCCACAAGTCTGCTTGTCAATTTGTATATCATGGAATTTTAGGTGYTATTTGTAAGGCAAAAWACAATAGAGGCACGTTTCTTAGCCCGCCAGCTCGAGAAATCGCGATCCAAAAAGTGTATATGCTCTATAAAATCTCATCYAGCCCGCAAGTCTKCCTGTCAATTTGTATATCACGGAACTGTGTGTGCTATTTGTAGGAAACAAAACAATAGAGGCCTATTTTTTAGCCCGCCATCCCAAGAACCCGTGATACACAAAGTGATCAAGTATGGAATGTGATATCCATACATGCTCTACTGATAATTTTATGTAATTAAATTGTACAATATCAATATTTAATATTAATAATTTAGTATTTGGAAATAATATTTTTAGAAGTCCAATGTTGAGCCAGCCAACCTGCAAGTCCCCCTGTCAATTTGTATATCGCGGAATTCTATGTGTTATTTGTAGGACATGGAGAAATAGAGCCCCATTTTATCTGTTTCTTCACTTTCTTAAAAGAGAATTATTTATTTAAAATAATAGGTTAATATTTTTATTTTTTAAATGGTGTGTTTACAAATTGTAAAATCCATAGTATATATTATCGAATATTTAAAGTTTTTCAATTAGTTTTCTTTAAGAATGTCATTGTCTTGCCAACAGTAATATAATAACTTTTTTGTCTAATTAAATTGTGCAATATTAATACTTAATATTAATAATTTAGTATTGAAAATAATGTTTTTAGATAATGTTAGATAGTTGATAGGGATCACCATCCGCAAACAATTGAAATCCTGATCCCACCAGCCCTCGAGTCTGTCTGTCAATTTGTATATCATGGAACTCCTAGTGTTGTTTGGAGGACACGAAAAAATAGAAGTGCAATGTTGAGCCAGCGAGCTCGCAATTCCTCTTGTCAATTTGTATATCACAGAATTATGGGTGCTATTTGTAATACAGAGAACAATAGAGGCCCATTTTTATCCCGCCAGCCTAAGAACCCGTGATCCAAAAACTATACATGCTCTATAAATCTCAACCAGGTCGCAAGTACATCTATCAATTTGTATGTCATAGAACTGTGGGTGCTATTTGTAGGACATAGATAAATAGAGGCCTATTTTTGAGCCCACAAGCCCACTAACCCGCGATCCAAAAAGTGGCCAAGTATGGAATGCGAGGTCTGTACATGCTCTATAAAATCTCATGTCCATAATTTATAAGGTACATATATAGTATCTATTGCTCTTTTTCCAGAAAATTTCTAAGTGCGAACATTGGCAGATTCACGTCTTCGGATTTCACTTACTTTTATATCACCAACCCGACTGATCGCTTCCCTGTTTCATTTTGTAGAAACTTTGTTTTTCTAATTAAATTGTATAATATCAATATTTAATATTAATAATATAGTATTGAAAATCATGTTTTAATATAATGTCATAGATTTCATAGGGATCACTATCTATAAACAATCGTAATCCTGGGCCCACCATCCCTGGAGTCCATCTATCAATTTGTATATCACAGAACTTTGAGTGTTGTTTGGAGGACACATAACAATAGCATTGCAATGTTGAGCCCACAAGTCCACTTCTCAATTTGTATATCATGTAATTCTAGGTGCTATTTGTAAGGCATGGAGAAATAGAGACCCAATTTTGAGCCTGCCAGCCTGAGAACTCACGATCCAAAAAGTGTACATGCTTTATAAAATCTCATCAAGCCTGCAACTCTGCCTGCCAATTTGTATATCGTGGAACTCTCGGTGTTATTTGTAGGACACGACCATTTTCCCTAACCTCTACTGAGAATTCCCGGTATTTTGAAAATTGTGTGACTGCTCGTTGTTTACCTATTCATGCAATTTCGCAAATATACAAACCATCCACTGAACTACACCATCATGCTCTCTTCCATTTTACACGTGTTGCAGTAAAAAATTCCGACTCATGAAATTTCATCGTTCGACACTCACTTAGCCTCATTATCTCCTGTAAACCTATTTTGAATCCCATCCGACTACTTTTCAGACTTGGTCATTTCTTCCTTGCTTGCTCTTCCCCATCTCCATTACCTTTGCACATGTATATATATATATTGTTTCTAAATATGCAATTAGTAATCTTTAATGCTAATACCATCCATGCAGTAACCATCTAAATTGTCATTAATCAACGAAAGTATCGAGAAGATCTTCCATTAATGCACCTTAAACCAATATTTGTGGAGACTTTTGTTATCCCTTCAGAGTGTTAATTTCAAATACCATGGAATTTCATCTGCACGTCGTTGGCTTGGTTCATTCATAAAACCTCCAATCCTTAAATGTTCTTGTCCATAACCACCACCTTCGCACTTCTAAGTATGCAATAATTAAGCTTTACTTATAACATCTCACCATACAGTACGCATAGCGATTATCATTAACGAGTGAAGAGATCAAGGAGATTTTCCATTCACACACATTGAACCAACATTTCCAGGGGGTTATTTTATGCCCTCCATTTGTTCATTTCAAGCAATGTCTCGAGAAAATAGATGTTTTCATAAACTGATTGCACGATCTCGACAACAGTTCTATAGAGATACAGTGAACATATTCCAGCTTGAGTACSATAACCTCCAGATTAACAAATCATCTCTCCAATGACCTTTCACAGTAAGAAAGAAACCCAAAGTTCTTCAAACAAAYGAGGTTCATCCTAAAATTGATAGTTCTCACAAGCTTCCCATGTAGAAGAAGGGAAATAGAATTGTAGGGAAGGCAGAGGAGMCCGAAATTGAGAGTGATAACATGGAACTTGACAGTGATCTAAATAACATATTCTKCAACCTTGATCAGTTSGGAGAAATGATTCACCATAGATACCCAATGGACATAGTTGAAACCAATTTTTTTTACGAAGATGAATCCTTCGTATTCTAGAGTGTTGTTTTTGAAAGYGAATCTAAAAAATTAATTATTGAAAAGAGAGATGTAAAAAATAAGAAAATAATATCGTTCAGAAGTTGACCTTGCCAATATGCATTTGTCCAAAATCTYTGGACTTCATAGAGAAACCTGAGATTCTCTTCRTGATACCATTGGAGTCATTGAGGCTGGGAATGCCAGACTAAAGGATCTGACCAAGTATCTAGAGGAATATTTGATTTGTATGGCATTTCTTTCCAGTCCTTTGGAAATAGCCATGCCCGTGACACCCTATAGCCCTGCAACAAAGCTAAAAACATCCTCCACCTTCCTGCATCGTGTAAAGGATATGTGGATAAAAATATCAAGAAAAGAATGGAACTGATTACTGAGGCCTGAGTAACATCACAAATTATGGATTCCCTAGGAAGGAGGGCACATAACTTGCTCAAACTTTTGCAGATGGATTTAAAAAATGAAGAAACTTTCTATTTGGACACAGTCATCCCTTTTTCCTTTTAGGTCAACAACATGGAAGACACGACAAGAATACAACATGATCTCCCCTCCAAAAGCCGAATCACTCAATTAGAAGCATGCTGGAAAGAGAAGGTGAAGAACCTGTATCTCATCGTCCAATCATGTGAGCAAGCGATATCAAAGAAAGAAACATTATTCACAAATCTCACCAAAATAGACTTAGCCAGAAGGACCAATGAGTTCCAGGACCCCAGCTTAATTGTCAGCTCATTGATGTTAACCAAGGAAGATTTCGATATACAAGTTGATAATTTTAAAGCATTGTCTTTAGATTTTTTTTATAGGATTCTCGAATATGGTGAAGATCACGTGGACAACTGGCTAGGCCGTTATTCAGTATAGAATCGAGGCATTGATCAGGATCTGTGTAATATTTCTATTGATCTAAGAGAATTAGAAAAGGAACTTTTCATCATAAATATCTGGAATGACATCAACGTTGCCCAGTTGAGAAGCTACATTGAAGAATTCATCAAAACGAACTTGAAGCAGGTCACCGAAAAAAGCCAACACGAAAAGGCATCAACAAGCAAATAGAAAAAATTATTTTATGTACCATCATTGTAAGTCTATATTGATGACATCCTCCTTTGTTTACCCATCAAGTTATTCCACCTTTCTGAATACAAATCTCTTGCCAAAGACTAATATCTTCCCATTTATTCTTTTTAGGTATTAAACTCTATCCAACTTCTTCTTTCCATAGTCCTATTTCTTGTACATATTTCACTTATGGTCTGTGGGATCCCCAATCCCAATCTATATGACCAACACATTTAAATTTCCAGGAATATGTAACAAACTATTTTTTTTGATATATTCCAAATAAAACTATTTTTTTGTCACCTTTTATATTTATGTGCTCCTACATTTTTATCTCCAGCTATGTTGAATGTCAAGACATTCTTTTATATATATGACAAATGCATTTAAATTTCTGGGAATATGTAACACACTTTTTATTTTTTGATATAAATGTCATAAATTTGTGTTTAATAGTTTTTTTCTACTCACACATATGCAGAGTATGTCATTTCTTGCATGCTCACCACCTGTCCTTCATGTTGCTTGCCACATTTGCACTACAATTTCCATCTTCCCCCGCTACTTTCTCCCCATCCATATTCATTTATCCCCAATTCAACCCGGCAAGGACTTCGCTGCCATCCAACACTTGTGTAAAATAGATGCTAAAAAATTAACACATAAAATACAAGTTATTAAAAAAATCAAATAAAATTAATAAAGTGTTCATTGTAAACCAAACGTTTAATAACAATATATTATATGAAGAAGAAAAATAGTAATTTTTATTTTAAACCAAATTTTTAATAACAATATATGAAAAGAAAGACAATATTCTATATTTTGATTGACATAAAGATATTTTTAATTTGTCAAAAGATATAAATATCTTTCATAACTTAATAAAAGATTTGACTATACAAAAAATAAATTTGGATGAAAAAATTATTTCATTATAAAATATAAAAGGAAAATAATATGTAAAAAGAAATCAACATGGCATGAAAGTATATGTCACCTTTGTTACACTCACAGGGTTGAAGATGAAAAGCATTGTCTCCTAAGCACCCTTGTATGAACTCATTAGTTGTATAAATCTATCCACAAAAGCAATACTACGAAATGGATCACACTTGGTCACAAATGGATTTCAATTAAATATTTTCCAATGATAAATCATAATTACTTTAAACCCCTTCATTTGTTCTTTTGTGATTATTGCAATTTGCAACACCAAAAAGTGGAATGCATAAATGCATAGTCTAATTTTATACAGACTTACTTGGAAGGGATACATTTTTCAGTTGAAGATCATTTGTCACATAAGTTCAAAGTTCTTGTCTTTGTCACAAGGGAAACACTTTGTTATCATTTTTTTTTCAAACTTTTCCAAATGTTTTTTGATGATGAACATAGTAATGTTGAAATGTGATTAACATAGTAACGTTGCTATGTGAGAGACATAGTAAATGTGCAATGTGACAAACATAGTAACGTTGCAATATTTTGAATATAGTAACATTCCAATATGTCGAACATAGTAACGCCACAATGTAGCGAACATAAAATTTTATCAAATGATTGTTTCTTTTATCCCCTTCAGTTGTGTTTTTCTGACAATCGTAATTTGAAACTCCAAAAGGGAGACTGTTTTTAACCATTTTCGAGATTATTTAAATTGAATCTGGTTTACTTGAAACTTTCGTTTAAAATTTTAATCAAAATACTAACATACAAAATATAAATATCTTTTAAAATATAAGTATTTTTGAATTGAAATTAAGTTATTTCAAATAATTGCTAAAAAATTAACACATAAAATATAAGTTATTAAAAAAATTATAATAAAATTAATAAAGTTTTCAATGAAAATCAAATGTTTAATAACAATATATTATATCAAGAAGATAAATACTATTTTTTATTTTAAACCAATTTTTTAATAACAATATATGAAAAGAAAGACAATATTTTATATTTTGATCGACATGAAGATATTTTAAATTTGTCAAAAGATATAAATATATTTCATAACTTAATAAAAGATTTGACTATACAAAAAATTAATTTGGATGAAAAAATTATTTCATTGTAAAATATAAAAGGAAAATGATATGTAAAAAGAAATAAACATGGCATGAAAGTATATGTCACCTTTGTTACACTCACACTGTTGAAGATGAAAACCATTGTCTCCTAAGAACCCTTGTATGAACTCATAAGTTGTATGAATCTATCCACACAAACAATACTATGAAATGGATCACACCGAGAACCCGCGATCCACAAAGTGGCCAAGTATGGAATGTGATATCTGTACATGCTCTATAAAATCTCATGTCCATACTTTATAAAGCTACATATTTAGTTTTCCCTGGTTTGTACACATACTAGTCTCATCACCACACAGTTGGTGTTGCACATGAATTATGAAATATACACCACACATATTGAAGAATCATATTTGTATGCTTCAAAACATATCTATACTTAGTCCAATGTATATGTTCATAGTTCGGAAAATAGAGGCCCAATTTTGAGCCCTCCAACCCAAGAACCCGCGATCCAAAAAGTGGATATTTTTAGCCCACTAGCCTGATAACCTACATTACATATTACATGAATGTGTAATAAATATTCTATATTGAGTCTGCCAGTCCTCGAGTTTGTCTTTCAATTTGTATATTGTGGAATTGTGAATGTTGTTTGGAGGACATAAAACAATAGAAGTACAATGTTGAGCCAGCCAACCTGCAAGTCATCTTGTCAATTTGTATATCACGCAACTCTGGGTAATATTTGAAGGGCACAGAACAATAGGGGCCCAATTTTGAGCATGCAAATTCGCGATCCAAAAAAGTGGCTAAGTATGGAATAAGGGATTTGTACAAGCTATATAAAATGTCATTTCCATACTTTATAAAAGTACATATTTAGTATGTATTGTTCATTTCTCGGAGCCCGCTAGCCCTGGAGTCCATCTATCAATTTGTATATTGTGGAACTCAATAGAAGCACAATGTTGAGCCAGACAAAACCCAAGTCTGCTTGTCAACCTGTATATCGCAGAATTCTTGGCGCTATTTGTAAGGCACATAACAGTAGAGGCCTGATTTTTAGCTCGGCAACCCGAGAACCTATGATCCAAAAAGTGTACATGCTCTATAAAATCTCATCCAGCCTGCAAGTTCGCCTATCAATTTTTATATCGTGAAACTCTGGATGCTATTTGTAGGACACAAAACAATAGAGGCCTATTTTTGAGCCCACCATCCCAAGAACTTGCTCTATAAAATATGTACTTGGAATGCGAATGCAATGTGATATTTGTACATGCTCTATAAAATCTCATGTCAATACTGTATAAATATACATATTTAGTTTTCCCCGGTTTGTACACATACTGGTTTGGTCACCACACAGTTGGTGTTGCACATGAATTATTAAATATACACCATGCATATTGCATAATCATATTTGTATGCTTCAAACCACATTTGTCTATCTTGTTGCAGAAAATCGAGATATCCAACTTCTTACTTTTCCCTGGTTTGTAATTGCTTTTGGTCGCAAGTTATTTTTTTGAAAAAAAAATAAAATACACACACACACACACACACACACGCAGAAACTTGAACGAACTTGAAAAAAAAAGGGGGTACATTCTTCAAAAACTATTTGTTACTCTATTGGTCCTATTCTATTTTATTTAGTGTGTGTACATAGTACTTGCCTTTTTCTTTACATGTCAACCTATGTTCATGTTTGTTTTGTTTAGTTCTTTTGTTCATAGAAACGAAGATGAAAAGTAGTCACCGCAAAGAAATCATAACCAGAAATGTAGAGGAATCGATGCAAAGGTTCATTTTTCTACTTGTGTACCATATCCAATRGTTTTTTGTTTACTGTGTCTGTATTTGTTGAATTAGTTTGCAACTCTGTTTTTTTATTTTTTTTACCCTYCTTGGACACTCCATATCTTCCTATACATTGACATGTCTTCATGTCAGTTATATTTCATGTGATCCTATCTTGAAATAAATAAATTTGTAATCCATCTTTTATTTTCATGTCTTCCTACGTAACAGTTTGCTTTCATGTCGGTTCTTACCTCCCTTTATTTTTCCTATTCTATACTTAGTCGTTCTCCCTTCTTTTTCTTCCCCTCTATTATCCATTTCTGATTCTATACTTAGTCCCATGTCTATGCTCATTGTTCGTGAATTTTATGGCCACTGGTTCCTGCGTAGGTGCCATTGAACTATCATGCCCTGTGTGCGTGGTATACATCATGAGTCTGACTGATCGATTTCATTTCCTTAGCCAATTTTGAGCCCGCCAGCCAGCAAGTTCACGATAAAAAAAAGTGGCTAACTATGGAATAAGGGATTTGTACATGCTCTATAAAATGTCATGTCCATACTTTATAAAAGTACATATTTAGTATGTATTGCTCATTTCTCGGAGCCCACCAGCCCTTGGAGTCCATCTCTCAATTTGTATATCGCGAAACTCAATAGAAATACAATGTTGAGCCAACCAACCCGCAAGTCCACTTGTCAACTTGTATATCGTGGAATTTTTGGTGCTATTTGTAAGGGACATAACAATAGAGGCCCATTTCTTAGCCCGCCAGCCCGAGAACTCATGATACAAAAAGCGTGCATTCTCTATAAAATATCAGTTAGCCCGCAAGTCCACCTGTCAATTTGTATATCGTAGAACTATGTGTGATATTTGTAGGACACAGAACAATAGAGGCCTATATTTTAGCCCGCCAGCCCAAGAAACTGCGATACACAAAGTGGTCAAGTATGGAATGCGATATCCGTACATGCTCCACTGATAATTTTATGTAATTAAATTGTACAATATCAATATTTAATATTAATAATTTAGTATTTGAAAATAATATTTTTAGAAGTCCAATGCTGAGCCGGCCAACCCGCAAGTCTGCTTGTCAATTTGTATATCATGGAATTCTAGGTGTTATTTGTAGGACACGGAGCAATAGAGCCCCATTTTATCTATTTCTTCACTTTCTTAGAAGAGAATTATTTATTTAAAATAATCGATTAATATTTTATTTTTTAAATGGTGTGTTTACATATTGTAAAATCCATAGTAGATATTATGGAATATTTAAAGTTTTTCAATTAGTTTTCTTTAAGAATGTCATTGTCTTGCCACCAATAATATAATAACTTTTTTGTCTAATTAAATTGTGCAATATCAATACTTAATATTAATAATTTAGTATTGAAAATATTTTTTTTAGATATTGTTAGATAGTTTATAGGGATCACCATCCGCAAAAAATCGCAATCCTGATCCCACCAACCCTCGATTCCATCTGCCAATTTGTATATCATGGAACTCCCAATGTTGTTTAGAGGACCCGAAACAATAGAAGTACAATGTTGAGCCAACGAGCCTGCAAGTCCTCTTGTCAATTTGTATATCATGGAATTCTGGGTTCTATTTGTAATACACAGAACAATAGAGGCCCATTTTTTATCCCGCCATCTCGAGAACCCGCAATACAAAAATTGTACATGCTCTATAAATCTCAGCCATGTTGCAAGTACACCTGTCAATTTGTATGTCGTAGAACTGTGGGTGCTATTTGTAGGACACAAAGAAATAAAGGCCTATTTTCGAGCC
>JASDQU010106562.1:183857-199744 GCA_032191745.1 Picea mariana | reverse complement strand
AATAGAGGCCCAATTTTGAGCCCACCAGCCCAAGAACTCATGATCCAAAAAGTGCACATGCTTTATAAAATCTCATCCAGCCCGCAAGTCCTCCTATTAATTTGTATATCACGGAACTCTGGGTGCTATTTGTAGGACATGACCATTCACCCTCACCTCTACTAAAAATTTCCTGTATTTTGAAAACTTTCTGACCGCTCGAAATTTACCTATTCCATACTTAGACACTTTCCCGCAATTCCACAAATATACAAACCGTCCATTGAACTGCACGATCACGCCCTCTTCCATTTTACACGTTTTCCAATAAAAAATTCCAACTCATGAAATTTCATCGTTCGACACTCACTTGTCCTCATTATCTCCTGTAAACCTATTTTGATGCTCGTCTGAGCACTTTTCAGACTTGGCCATTTCTTCCTTGCTTGCTCTTCCCCATCTCCATTACCTTCGCACATGTCTCTAATAAAAAAAATGTTTATATATGTATACATATATATGTATATATGTATATATATGTACATATATATATATATATATATATATATTGTTTCTAAATATGCGATTAGTAATCTTTAATGCCAATACCCACCATGCAGTAACCATCTAAATTGTCATTAATCGACGAAAGGATCGAGAAGATCTTACATTAATGCACATAAAACCAATATTTGTGGAGGGTTTTGTTATCCCTTCGGAGTGTTAATTTCAAATACCATGGAATGTCATCCACATGTCATCGGCTTGGTTGATTCATGAAACCTCCAATCCTTAAATGTTCTTCTCCATAACCGCCACCTTCGCACTTCTAAGTATGCAATAATTAAGCTTTACTTTTAGCAGCTCACCATATAGTACACATAGAGATTGTCATTAATGAGAGAAGAGCTCGAGAAGATTTTCCATTCACACACATTGAACCAACATTTCTAGGGGGTTATATTATGCCCTCCATTTGTTCATTTCAAGAATTGTCTAGAGAAAATAAATGTTTTCATAAACTAATTGCACCATCTCGACAACAGTTCTGTAGAGATACATTGAACATCTTTCGGCCTGAGGACTATAACCTCCACAGTAACAAATCATCTCTCCAACGACCTTCCACGGTAACAAAGAAATCCAGATTTCTTCAAATGGACAAGGTTCATCCTAAAATTGATAGTTCTCACAAGCTTCCCATGCAGAAGAAGGGAAACATAATTGTAGGGGAGGCAAAGGAGCCCGAAATTGAGAGCGAGAACATAGAACTTGACACTGATCTAGATAACATATTATGCAACCTTGATCAACCGGGAGACATGATTTACCATAGATACCCAATGGACATAGTTGATATCGAAATTGTTTATGAAGATGAATCCTTCGTATTCCAGAGTGTTGTTTTTGAAAGCGAATCTAAAAAAATAATTATTGAAAAGAGAGATGTAAAAAATAAGAAAAGAAAATATCGTTCAGAAGTTGACCTTGCCAATATGCATTCGTCCCAAATCTCTGGACTTCATAGAGCAACCAGAGATTTTCTTCATGATTCCATTGGAGTCATTGAGGCGGAGAATGTGAGACTAAAGGACCGGACCAAGGAATTAGAGGAAGATTTTATTTGTATGCCATTTCTTGCCATTTCTTTGGCAATGACCATGCCTGTTGTTATCTCCCAAAATAGCATCGTCATTTTTCTAATTTTAGGACATAAGAACAGGTCCAAAAAATTCATTTCGAAATTTATTTGAGTGCATTAGATGGTCTGCTATTTGTATACAAACTTGGAAAAATCATCAATTTTGGTTTTGGCTTTCAATTTTGAAAATCGCAGGTTTCGGTGGTTAAGGGGGTCCCCCAAATAACTCATTAACCACTGAAAATCAACACTTTCGGTGGATAAGAGGCGTTCAACAAAGGGTCCTTAACCACTGAAATCATTTCCACATGAAAATTTAAAAACCTTGTGCTTTCGCACGAGCCAGATCTCAAGTGAGTCTGGGAATGATTGTTAACCGTCGAAAACCATAACAATTGGTGAAGTGTACATATCATTATTGAAAGTTATTGAGGATTAGCTGTCTAAACATCATTCAAGTGCGTGGGCTGTCAGTTAACATAAATTTTGGATATGGCTCAGAATTTCATGAGGGACCCTGTCATAACAAACTAGAGATTACATGCAGATCATCAGGAAAATGGCCACGAATTCTCTAACGCCACTACTAAGCTAGAATATGAATTAATGTTCATTAATTCATGCATTGAGTTCGTTAGATTGTTGTTCAGTTCAGATAGTCTCATAAATTTCTCATTTGGGCATGCTTTAAGGGTTCTGGATCTGCTCAAGGTGGCTGAAGAATGGTTGAAAGTCCAGTTCGACAAGAAATTCATCATCCAGGTGTGCATTTTAGTTAACAAAAGGACTCAATCTTGTCTCAGTGTGATTAATACTCGAATGTCTTTCATCTCTAAACTCATTACTGTTTGATTGAGTCACAACTCATGCTTAAATTCTGCCTGAACCGAATGGAGTTTACCTATAATCAATGTATATCCAAGATTCGATTCATACCAGAACTCTAAGTATTTCTATTAAGCATTGATTTATCCTTGATCATACTGGTTACTCGATTTGAGTCACATACCAGAACTTTGAGTTCCATCTTCAACTTTCAATTGCACTCCTAGTCTCATATTTGGTCGTTGAGTTAATTCATAGGTTGAAACCCTGACTCAGTTTTATTTGCCTTAAATCACTCCAAATTGTTGAGTCGCAGTTTATTCCATCGAATTAGAGTCCATTATCTCAACAAGCTCACTGATTCGGTTTGTGGTCTAAATATCCAACTCTGTTTGATGAGTCACAATTCTTTGTTGAGTCATACCCTCTGAGTTTTGACATATACTCTTTGTTCCGTGAAGTGAGAAAAATCTGTCCATTAAATTGCACTCATATCTCCTGGATTTAAAGGACACATCATCACTTTCATTATGTCAAAGTTTGGACCAGCCTTAAGGGCCGAAATTGATGGAGTTTGGTATTTGGAAGCCCATCCAGATGTAGCAGAGTTTTTCAAACAAGCAAGAGTATTCCCATACTGTGAAAAATTGACTAATTTCCATCAACAAGTGGCTGAATCCTTTGCAATTGCATACGATGGAAGGTCTGCTGAGATAGGGAAGGAAAAATTTATAATATATGAAGCCTCGATTGCAGAGTTTACAGGACTTCCAAGAATAGGAGATTGTTGGTTCAAATCCACAATGCCATCAAATATAGAATTCAGATCATATTTGTTGCCCATTCACAAAGACTTGATTTGGAAGAAGGATATTCCAATGTCCTTTTTAGAACATCAGTGGTAGGCATTGCTAAAGGCAATCTTTGTTTACATTACCTGCAAGGGACAGTATAACAGAGTAATGTTTTACCATTTTAATCTTCTCAATCATTTCAGAGGAAGAGAACCCGTCAATCTACCTTTCTTCTTTCATAAAACTCTCACTAAAATGGCAAGACAAGTTAAGGTTAAACCAACTAAAGTTGCTAGCAGACTGTCTCACCAAGGGCTTATTACCCTTCTTGTTAAAGAAGCTTTGAAGAAGAAACATGTTGATTGGGGCTTCTTCCTCTTTTGGAATGAATTTCAAACCGAGGGACCACCAGAAGAAGAGGCTAAAAATACCAATGGCAGAAAGACAATCACACCTAAAAGCAGTCAGAGAAAAAGGAGAGCCATATCACCTTTACCACAGCAAGAAGAACCCTCTTCATCCAAAAGAAAGAGATAAAAAAGGAAGTTGCATTTTGATCAGGTAGAAGATGTACCTACAGAGGGTAGTCTACTAAACCTACCTTATTCTGATTTAGATCTAGAAGAAGAGAAGAAAGAGGAGTCTGGTACAAAACAACAACCTACAAGGGGTGAACCATATCCTAATATCCCTACTCCTACCCCTCCAGAGGAGCAAGAACCTCTAGAGATAGCACAATCATCTGCTAAACCTACTGTATCTAAATCCAACAAGATAAATCAGTTGTTGAAAGAGTTGTACAACTTGAAACATTCATAGAAACAAATCAAGTTAAAAAATGCACAACTATTGGATAAAAACGTTGAGCTTTATGACAAGAGTCAAGAAGTCAAACAGAAACATGAGAAGACCGTTGAAAGAAATAAGTTTCTCATGAAAGAAAATGCAACTTTATACAGGAAACTCAAGCTTCTTAGACTAAAATTGAAGGAAAAGACAGTCCCAGAAGCCAGGCCACTAGGGTTGGAAACCCTTTCCCAGATTGCCACCTCTTTTGAACAAGAAATGCAAGCTAAAACACATGAAGATGAGGTTACAAGTCTAGCTAGAGAGAGGGGAGCCTCGTCTAAAAAGCTCTGAGGTCATTCGCATTCAGACAGGTAATTGAAATTCATCAATTTTGATTTTTTGGGAAAGTTTCTATTTTCGGTGGTTTAGGCGAGCCTGTGCGTGCTCATTAACCACGAAAAAGGATCACTTTTGGTGGATAAGTGCTTAAATATAGATACAATTAACCACCGAAAGATGTGATTACCAGAATATTCAAAATTTTTCTCTGATTCAAGATTTTTGAGTTGGATTGGTATGAAATCTTCTTCAATAAGTTTATTATGAATTATCAAATATAAATCTGAAGGCCATTGTTGGGGATGAAAGTCAAAAGGGAATTTTTTGACTAGATTTGGTYGTTTTCAAGGGCAAAATGATAGGGATCAAATGACACATCATCCAACTCAATTTCTATCTTCAGGATAACAAGCCAAAGAGCCTTGGAASGCTGATCTTCACATCATCAACTGTTCAACACATTTTGAAGACTAGAATACATGGATTTTCCTTATTCTAAGGACTTTTTCCTACTACTCTGTATATATAGTTTTTGTTTACTATTTTTAGAAAGATAGATCGACAGTTTTAGGATCTGATCATTACATTGTAAAACTATAAAGCTATTGAAAGAAGACAAAGGGAAGGGGCAATCTAGGAGACATTTTTTGGCTACTATACTAGACTCTTTATTCATAATAGAATCACAGTCCTCTTTTGTTTTCAATGACAGATTTTCTCATATTTTCATCATTTTGTACTTTATTTCAGTTTAGTTTAGCTTCTAAGAACCGTTATCTTCTTATTAAGCTCATGAACTTGAACTAAAGGTTTTCTTGCTATCTTGTATGACCCTACACATTGTTGTATTTGGTTATCTAGACTAGTATTCTTCATCTCCTATTCAAACTTTGTTGTCTGATCATTGAGTTCTAAAATCATTGTGTTATTCAAATGTATGAAGTTGTCCTTTTCATTAGCTATTGAGTTATCCTACTGTTCCAAGCATACAAAATCTACCATATTCTTAAGTTACCAAGCATTCTTAGCCTACAACCCTAAGGAGCTTCTTAGAGTGATAACACCTGCGACACCCTGTAGCCCTACAACAAAGCTAAAACCATCCTTCGCTTTCCTGCATCGTGCAAAGGATATGTGGATGAAAATATCAAGAAAAGAATGGAACTGATTACTGAGGCCTAAGAAACATCACAAATTACGGATTCCCTAGGAAGGAGGGCACATAACTTGCTCAAACTTCTGCAGACAGATTTAAAAAATGAAGAAACTTTCTATTTGGACAGGGTCATCCCTTTTCCCTTTCAGGTCAACAACATGGCAGACACAACAAGAATAAAACATGATCCCCCCTCCAAAATCCGAATCACTCAAATAGAAGCATGCTGGAAAGAGAAGGTGAAGAACCTGTATCTTATCATCGAATCATGTGAGCAAGGAATATCAAAGAAAGAAACATTATTCACAAATCTCACCAAAATAGACTTAGCCGGAAGGACCAACGAGTTCCAGGACCCCAGCTTAATTGTCAACTCGTTGGCGTTAACCAAGGAATCCTTTGATAAAAAAGTTGATAATTTTAAGGCGTTGTCTTTAGAATTTTTTTACAGGATTCTTGAATATGGTGAAGATCATGTGGACAACTGGCTAGTCTGCTATTCAGTACATAATCGAGGCATTGATCAGGATCTGTGTAATATTTCTATTGATCTAAGTGAATTAGAAAATGAATTTTTCAGCATAAATATCTGGAATGACATCAACGTTGCCCAGTTGAGAAGCTACATTGAAGAATTCGTTGAAACGAACTTGAAGCAGTTCACCAACAAAATCCAACAGGAAAAGGCATCAACAAGCAAATAGAAAATTTTTTTTTATGTACCATCATTGTAGGTCTATATTGATGACATCCTCATTTGTTTACCAATCCTGTTATTCCACCTTTTCTGAATACAAATCTCTTTCCAAAGACTAATATCTTCCCATTTCTTCTGTTCAGGTATTACACTTTATCTGACTTCTTCTTTCCATAGTCCTATTTCTTGTACATATTTCTCTTATGGTCCATCGAATCCCCAATCCAAATCTATATGAAAAACACATTTAAATTTCCAGGAATACGTAACAACCTATTATTTTTTGATATATTCCAAATAAAACTATTTTTTTGTCACCTTTTATATTTATGTGCTCCTACTTTTTTATCTTCAGCTATGTTGAATGTCAAGACATTTTGTTTATTTTATTTCATCACTTATTTAAATTTGATAGACCATATATATATATATATATATATATATATATAGGACAAATGCATTTAAATTTCTAGGAATATGTAACACACTTTTTATTTTTTCATATAAATGTCATAAAATTGTGTTTAATAGTTTTTTTCTACTCACACATATGCAGAGTATGTCATCTCTTGCATGCTTACTACCTACCATTCATGTTTCTTGCCACATTTGCACTACAATTTCTATCTGCCCCCGCTACTTTTTCCCCATCCATATTCATTTATCCCCAATTCAACCTGGCAGGGACTTCGCTACCATGCAACACTTGTTTAAAATAGTTGCTAAAAAATTAACACATCAAATACAAGTTATTAAAAAAATTCAAATAAAATTAATAAAGTGTTCATTGTAAACCAAACGTTTAATAACAATATATTATATCAAGAAGAAAAATAATAATTTTTATTTTAAACCAAATTTTTAATAACAATATATGGAGAGAAAGAGAATATTTTATATTTTGATTAACATAAAGATATTTTAAATTCATCAAAAGATATAAATATCTTTTATAAATAAAAGATTTGACTATACAAAAAATTAATTTGGATCAAAAAAGTATTTCATTATAAAATATAAAAGGAAAATAATATGTAAAAATAAATCAACATGGCATGAAAGTATATGTCACCTTTGTTACACTCACAGGGTTGAAGATGAAAAGAATTGTCTCCTAAGCACCCTTGTATGAACTCATTAGCTGTAGGAATCTATCCACAAAAACAATACTACGAAAAGGATCACACTTGGTCACAAATGGATTTCAATTAAATATTTTCCAACGATAAATCATAATTACTTTTAACGCCTTCATTTGTGTTTTTGTGATTATTGCAATTTGCAACACCAAAAAGTGGAATGCATAAATGCATAGTCTAATTTTATACAGACTTATTTGGAAGGGATATATTTTTCAATTGAAGACCATTTGTAACATAAGGTAAAAGTTCTTGTCTTTGTCACAAAGGAAACACTTTGTTATCATTTTTTTTTCAAACTTTTCTAAATGTTTTTTGATGACGAACATAGTAAAAAAATATAAGTTATTAAAAAAATTATAATAAAATTAATAAAGTGTTCAATGTAAATCAAATGTTTAATAACAATATATTATATCAAGATGATAAATACTGTTTTTTATTTTAAACCAAATTTTTAATAACAATATATGAAAAGAAAGACAATATTTTATATTTTTATTGCCATGAAGATTTTTTAAATTTGTCAAAATGATGCAGACCCCCTGCCCTCGGGCCAAGATCCACTCAGGATATTCACTACAACCACGCCGAGGGTTAATCAACCCCTTTGTTCAGGCCACAAAGGAATTTGGGTTTCTTGATTTCACGATCCCTGTTGTCGAGGTTCTCGTCCCTTCAACCTGCCGAAACCCGAAATGTCGAAATGTCGAAGTCTTTGGCTACGTCCTCCTCAACTTCTGTATCGCGTTTAGTGACTTCAAGAATTCTAAAACAGGGAACCCCGATATCTTGTCTCCTAAAGTGCCGAATTGTTGAATACCGACACATTCATCAATTTTTGGTTCCTCAATGGGTTTTTCACTTTTTCGGGGTTTCAGACTTCGCGATTTCATGAATCCTGACGTGAGGTTTCCTAACTCTCCAACCCCCAAATCCTAAAATAGTCAATGGAGTCTGACTCCGACTATTGACGAAAACTCGCCACCTGTCCTCTCAGTTGTCCTCAGTCTCTGACATGAATTCCTTCCACCTTTCACCTTTCCCGGTGTTCGAAACTTGAATCAGTCTTCGACTGTCGTTCCCTTATAACTTTGAAACCCCAAATTCTGAAGCGATGCCTTCTATGGAATCAACAGCTGATAGCCTTCCTTGAGATCCAATGGCTCATGTTATTTTCGACTTCCAGGTACCAAGAGCTCGAAAATATCTATCCCAAAACACTTGTCACCACAAATCCCAAATTCCTAAACCTTGAAACACCGAAATGTCGAAACGTGCCTTCACAAATATTTCACGTTTCACAACTTCAGGATTTCTGATGTGAAGTGTCCCGAATCCTTGTCAATGGGCATGTCGAAACCCCGATTCCCGAAATGATGAAATTCCACTTCAAGTATTTTCTGGGTTTCGCAACTCTGGGTTTTTCAATACAAACGCCCCTGTCTCCTTGTCATCGGTAATTTCGGTATTCAGAATCTTGAATTACCTAAATCCTGAAATTTACATCAAGTTCTGTCACAACTCATGACTTCAGGATTTCTGCTCTACTATGCCCTGACACCTTATTGTCAGGACCCATGAAATGCCGAAGTCCGAAATTCTGAAACACTGAAAATTCTGCTCCTCGCCTTCACCTACGATAATCCAGTTCGTGCTTTGGGAGTTTGAGGACCAAGGGTTTCATTCACACTTCAGACTTACAACCTCCAAAATCCCGAAATGATCTTGACGGTCCAACAGTCATGATCAACGGTCCACATTGGATCCTGCCTCTTGAAGGATGGATTCGTCCAACACTTAACTTCCCTGCATCTCTCCTGGATCCTACGATCCTCGCTATTTTGTGAAATCTCCATAGATAATTTCGACCGTTCGATTCTTCCCTCAAAAATATATATGGAACGAGCCAATGTTCTTTCACCGTAACTTAATCTTCTGCATGAAGATTTTTCTTCCTGCCTTCCTTCAAACACTTCAAGGTGCTACCCCTTTTGAGCTTTCTATGGTAAATTCAAGCCTTGAAAAAGGGCCTCTGCTCGCACTCCTTGTGACAGACCTTCCAATACTTCTGCGTATTTGATCTCTCAACTTTGTTCACCTTTTGCAACAACAATATTTCTCTCTTCCACCTTCATTAATAACTTCTAAGGACTCAGCTAGCCTACGCATGCCTTGCACGACTCCTGTGCTTCACTTGCACTTCTGCTAGAATGAGAACAATGGTATCCCTCCTGAGCTTTCAGAGATAAACTCTGAACATTTGTGAATGCACTCCTTGTGGACATTTCACTGCACTCCTTGCAGGAAATTCTCTCTCGGGAAGAGAAATAATTGAAACTCATTCTCTTTCTTCTCTTAGACTTCAAACATTTAATATGAAATCATACGTTCAACATAGTATTAAATAAAATGTATAACAGAGAGAATAAAACAACTATCATCATACCATTCAGTATGTATACACATAAAACATCATAACACCATGAGTCTGATTCAAAGCTTCATATATTAATTCAAAGATTTTGTACATGGGTTCTTCTCTACAACTTTCTGCTATAGCTTCCTTCTTCTTCTGCTCTAGGCTAATGTTTCAATGATCTAATGATACAAAGATGAGGGTGTCTATATTTGGTTTTCTCTCCTAAAACTGTCTAATCTATCATTCAAATATACCTACTTTCATTCACTATGCATAAATGCCTCTACATTCTACAGATGAGAGAGAATCGCTCATGATCTATTTACAATATGTAAGTATGCTTCCCTTTAACCATTACATTAATGCTTCAAAAACATTTCAAAAATGTGCACTGGTGGTCTTCCAACTGTCTTCCACCTTCACACTCGTTTGGCTGCTGACGATGCTCCTGCATCATACTCCCTTGCTTGAAAATTTTCATGAACTCCGCTCTTGCACGGTCTGTCCATGCTTTTAAATTTCTGCTTCATCCTCCCAACTGGCATCTTCAATTGGATGTCCCTTCCACTTGACGAAGTATTTAAAATACTCTTTTCTCCTAGTCTTCCTGCTGACTCTCTTTTCAATTATACTTTCCATCTATGGCTTTGCAACTATAGGCATTTGTTTGGTCCACTAAACTTCTGTCTGTTCATTCTCTGTTCCTTTTTCTTCAGCTCTGTAAGGGTACAAATCCACAACATTGAATATCAATGAGATTCCGATCCCATCAGGTAATTCAATCTCATATGCGTTTGCCCAAAATTTCTTCATGACTCTACATGGTCCAATCTTCTTGATTTTCAGTTTGTTATATGTTCCCCTTGGGAACCTTTCCTTCCTTAGATGTGCAAGAATCAGATCACCAACTTCAAATTTAATCTCTCGCCTATGTTTATTTTCTCTGTGCTTATACTCTTGACTCGAATTCTACAATCGCTTCTTGATTTGACTGTGAAGCTCCTTCATTGCTTCTACAAAGTCTTCTACTCTAGCACTCCTGAATTCAGCTTGTTCTAAATCTTTCAATTCAGAAAATCCCCATGGATACATTCCATATACAATTTGGAATGGACTCTGGCCTGTGCTTCTATTGCACGAGTCATTGTAAGCAAATTCCACCTGTGGCAGAATGTGATCCCACTGACTGTGGTGTTCAGTCACTAGGCTCCTCAAAAAATATCCCAAGCTCCTGTTCACAACTTCTATCTGCCCATCCGTCTAAGGATGATACATTGAGCTAAAAGACAAACTTGTCCCCATCTTCTTCCATAAAGTCCTCCAGAAATGTCCTATGAACTTGGTATCTCAATCTGAAACTATACTTCTTGGCAAACCGTGAAGTCTAACAACTTCTTTGAAAAATGGGTTCGCAATGTGAGTTACGTCGGTAGTTTTCTGGAAAGGTATGAAATGTTCCATCTTTGAAAATCTGTCTACCACCACCAAGATTGAATTAAATCCTCTTTTTGTCCTTGGTAACCCTAATACAAAATCGATGCTCACTGCATCCCATGGCCTTTCAAGTATGGGTAATGGCTGGTATAACCCTATGTTTTGCCTTTTCCCTTTTGTGTGCTGACAAATTATGCATATGTCCACAAATCTTTTAACATCTATCCTCATCCCTGGACAAAAATATGCGCCATTCAACTTTGATAACGTTTTGACATGACTGAAATGTCCGACCAACCCTCCACTGTGTTTTTCTTTCAGCATATTCTCCCTCATGGAGAATTTTGGAATACATAATTGATTGCCCCTGAATAATAATCCATCCTGGATCATATATTCAGTCCATTGGCTTATGTTCCTGAGAATTGGATTCTCAGATGCCTCATATGCTTCTTTAAAATTTGGGTAATCCCTGTACATTTCTTTGAGGTTATCAAAACCCAAAGTTTTGACTCTAAATTCCAGAAATATGTTTAATTACAAAAGTAAAATTTTGCATGTATTCAACCCATTTTGCATGCTTTTGGTTCAAATTATCCCATTGAGTCATGAATTGCAAAGCGTGATTATCGTTGTACAAAACAAACTCCTTAGGAACTAAATAGTGTCTCCATTTCTTCAATCCTTGTATGACTGCATAGAATTCTTTGTAATATGTTGAGTATTTGACCTTCGCTTCATTCAGTTTTTCACTGAAATATGTGACCAACCTATTGTCTTGGCTCAAGACCGCTCCAATTGAAAATCAACTAGCATCACACTTAACCTAGAATGTCTTGCTAAAGTCTGGAAACACCAGAATTGGTTGCTTTGTGATCTTCTTCTTCAACATATTGAAACTTTTCTCTACTTCCTCTGTCCAATGAAAATATTTACGTCTTTTCTTCATCGTATCCATCATTGGTGCATTAATTCCACTGATGTTTCGGATGAATTTCCTGTAGAAACTTGCCAAACCATGGAAGCTTCGAACTTCAAACACATTTTTCGGAGATGGCCAATTCTTAATCGCATTTACTTTTTTTGGGTCCATTTTCAACTCATTCGCAGAGATAACAAAACCCAAATAATCATTCAGAACTTCGTTCATCAATCTCATGAAAGTACTGGGCACATTTGTTAAGCCAAATAGAATGACAAGCCACCCATACAACCCCTTATTCATCTTGAATGTTGTCTTCCATTCATCACCTTCTCTCATATGAATTTGATGATATCCACTTTTCAAATCAATCTTTGAAAAAAACTTTGCTCCACTCAAGCAATCCATCAAATCGTCCATCCTTGGCAATGGAAATCTATATCTGATGGTAATATTATTGAATTCCCTAGAGTCTATACACATCGTCCAACCTCCATATTTCTTTGGGCTGAGCAATATTGGAACAACGCATGGACTCAAACTCTCTCTAACCAATCCTTTGTCCATTAAATCCTGGACCTGTCTCTTGACTTCTTCATTCACCTGTGGCGTCAACCTGTATGCTACTTTGTTTGGTAAACTAACTCCAGGTATAAAATCAATGTGATGACTTATAATTTTGATCGGTGGCAACGAACAAGGTAGTTCGTCCACCACTACATCAGCAAACTCTTCCAACAACTTCTGGATTTCCTCTGGTAAATCATCCACTCTTGTACTAGTCAAAAAAATTCTCGGCTTCCTAACCACAATAAATTGTGTGTCTTCCTTCTTCTTAACCTCATTAAGAAGTTCCTTCCCACTCATGAGAAGTACAGTGTTTCTTGTCTCAGTTTTTACTTCTTTATCCTTAATCGACAGCAACATGTGAGTTCTCCCATTCTTCTCTAGGGTGTATGTGTTCTTTCTTACATCATGAATCACATTCCTGTCATATTGCCATGGTCTACCCAGCAATAGATGAAAAACATCCATGGGAATGACATCACATAATATTTCATCCTTATATCCTCTTGTTTTAAATTCAACTAAACATTGTTTAGTGACATTTACCTGATGTCCTTTTTGTAGCCACGAAATGCAATATGGGCTTGTATGTTCAATAGTCTCCATCTCCAGCTTTTCTACCATCTCAGTAGATACAAGATTTTCTATACTACCACTGTCCACTATAACCTTGCATACCCTATGTTTGGTTTTGCAAGCAGTCCGAAACAGACTATTCCTTTGGACTAGGTTCTCTAACTCCTTCTTGTTGGGTATATGTTATATTCTTTGCACGAGCAGTAGTGTCTGAGCGCCTGCACCGGGCGCGAAGGGGGGTAAGAGGGGGGTGCAGGGGGGAGGAGCCCCCTGAGTGGGGGTTCGGGGGCAGCGCCCCCGAATTTTTTTTTTTTGGGCTGACATATTTTCGTCGGTTTCTGGCCGACACATTTTCACCGGGCTGACATATTTCCGGAACGACATATTTCTGGGACCACATGATATTAGGTGGTTTTTCGACACATCGTTTTTTGCCGATGGTTTTCTATTTCCGGTTAAGGAATTAGGGTTTTGGACTAATCCAGGTCATTGGGTTAGGGTTTTGGATGCCGCTGGCTCCTATATGTATATTGTATTGTAAACAGTATAAAGCAGTGTATCAATATAATATATGCTGGTTTTCCCGGTTTGGGTTTCCAGGTGAAAAATCTCTGTGTAATGTTTGTATTTTCCATTGTGTCTTTTCTGTTCTTTTTTGAATATCAGTTTGCAGTAGATATTGTACAAGGTTAGAATTTACACTTCTCTCGCATTAAGAGAACTTTCCTCATCATTAAATATCTTCTGCCCTCAACATCTTCTACCTCAACATTTTGTCTTTGTGCTTTGGCAATGTGAGTTTCACCACCTTCTTTCTTCTTATCTAGACACTCATAAGATTTATGTCCGACTTTTCCACAGGTAAAACATTTCACTTCACCACCTCTGCCTCTTCTTCTTCCTCTGGTACGAGGAAAAGTATTTCTATCAGCATACTGTCCTCTCCGTGAGCTTCCCCCTCTCTCATTTTGGATTTGAGGTTTCTTCCCCTCTTCTTTAGATTTTTGAGTTCTGTCTTGGGCAATTTTTTTGCCTCTATCTTGACTTCTACCTCGGCCTCTTTGACCTTGCTTTCGGCTCATCTTCTCTTCAGATTTCAGAGCCATCTTATAAGTATCCACTACATTATGAAGGTTCATCATTCTCATCTCGTCCTGAATGTCATATCATAGACCATTCATGTAGCTGACAACCTTTTCATCATCGCTTTCCTGATGACCTGCTCTGATGTTTATCTTGTAGAACTCTTCAGTGTATTCTTTCACTGACATAAGCTTCTATCTCAAATTTTGCATCCTCTGAAACAGAGTAGTTTGATAATCCTTGGGTATGAATTTGGCTTTCATATTTGCAACCATTCTATCCCAAATCTTGATTTTCTGCTTGCCTTTGCAGCGTCTGTCATCCTGCAGTTCATCCCACTATAATGTTGCATGCCCTTTAAGTCTTGTAATGACATGTTTGACCTTTTTGTCTTCCTCAACATCCTCATAGTCAAAATATTTATCCACAGTTCTAATCCAGTCTAGAAGCTCTTCAACATCTAGGTTTCCTTCATACATGGGAATCTCCATCTTTGCTCCGACACCTATCCTAGAAACAACCCTGAATAGGCGTTCATACATAGCATATTTGGCTGCAACTGCTTCTCCTCCATGCTCAACTTCATTTTCACTTTCAGCCTCGCTGATATCTCAAACGTCGATTGTGCGCCTCTGTGTTGTCTCCATGGCATCAAGCCTGACACGTAGTTCGTGCATTTCTCTTTCGACTATTGGATCAAGCATTGGCCTATCTCTTCTTCTCGGTGGCATGGATGTAAAATTTATCTTTTCTTTGCTACAGAAAGCAAAGAACTCTTTCTATGCTCTGATACCACAAATGATGCAGACCCCCTACCCTCGGGCCGAGATCTGCTCAGGATATTCACTACAACCACGCTGACGGTTAATCAACCCCTTTGTTCAAGCCACAAAGGACTTCAGGTTTTGCAATTTCAAGATCCCTATTGTCGAGGTTCTTGGCCCTTCCACCTGCTGAAACCCAAAATGCTGAAACGTCGAAGTCTTTGGCCACGTCCTCCTCTGCCTCCGTATCACATTTTGCAACTTCGGGAATTCCATAACAGGGAACCCTGATCTCTTGTCTCATAAAGTGTTGAATTGTCGAATCCCGACACGTTCATCAATTTTTGGCTCCTCAATGGGTTTTTCACTTTTTCGGGGTTTCGGACTTTAAGATTTCACGAATCCTGACATGAGGTTTCCTAAATTTTCAACCCCCGAACCCCAAAACAATCAACGAATTCTGACTCCGACTATTGACAAAAACTTGCCACCTGTCCTCTCAGCTGTCCTCAGTCTCTGACGTGGATTCCTGCCACCTATCACCTTTCTCGGCTTTTGGAACTTGAATTAGTCTTCGATTGTCGTTCCCCTATCACTTCGAAACCCCGAATTCTGAAGCAATGCCTTCTATGGAATCAACAATTGATAGCCTTCCTTGAGATCCAATGGCTCACGTTATTTTGAACTTCCAGGTATCGAGAGTTTGAAACTCTCGATCCCAAAACACTTGTCACCACAAATCCTGAATTCCTGAACCCC
>JASDQU010106562.1:173341-183837 GCA_032191745.1 Picea mariana | reverse complement strand
TTCCCCTATCACTTCGAAACCCCGAATTCTGAAGCAATGCCTTCTATGGAATCAACAATTGATAGCCTTCCTTGAGATCCAATGGCTCACGTTATTTTGAACTTCCAGGTATCGAGAGTTTGAAACTCTCGATCCCAAAACACTTGTCACCACAAATCCTGAATTCCTGAACCCCGAAATGCCGAAAAGTGCCTTCACAGATATTCTGTGTTTCACAACTTTGGGATTTCTTAACTGAAGTGTCCTGAATCCTTGTGAACAGGCATGCCGAAACCTCGATCCCCGAAATGCCGAAATGCCACTTCAAGGATTTTTTGGGTTTCACAACTCTGTGTTTTTCAGTACAAAGGCCCCTGGCTCCTTGTCATCAGGACTTCCGGTATTTCGAATCCTGAATTACCTAAATCCTGAAATTCACATCAAGTTCTATCACAGCTCATGACTTCAGGATTTCTTCTCTACTATGCCCCAATTCCTTGTCGTCGGGACCCTCGAAATGACAAAATCTGAAATTTTGAAACACCGAAAATTCTGCTCCTCACCTTCACCCACAATAATCCAGTTCACGCTTCAGGAGTTCGAGCGACCAAGGGTTTTGTCAACACTTCAGACTTACAACCCCCAAAATTTCAAAATGATCTTGACGATCCAACAATCGTGATCAATGGTCAACATTGGATCCTACCTCTCAAAGGATGGATTTGTCCAACACTTAACTTCCCCACAGCTCTCCTAGATCCTACGATCCTCGCTATTTCAGGAATTCTCCATAGAGAATTTCCACTGTTCGATTCTTCCCTCAAGAATCTCTATGGAACAAACCAATGTTATTTCATCAGAACTTAATATTCTGCACGAAGATTTCGCTTCCTGCATTCCTTCAAACACTTCAAGGTGCTACCCCTTCTGAGCTTTCTCTGGTAAATTCAAGCCTCAAAAAAGGGCCTCTACTCGCACTCCTTGTGTGATACCTTCAAATACTTCTGYGTATTTGAACTCTCGACTCTGTGCACCTTCTGCAACAATAGTGTTTCTCTCTTACACCTTAGTTAATAACTTCAAAGGACTCATCTAGCTTACACACACCTTGCATGGCTCATGTGATTCACTTGCACTTCTGCTGGAATCAGAACAAYGRTATCCCTCCTGAGCTTTCAGTGATAAACTCTGAACCTTTGTCAACGCATTCCTTGTGGACATTTCACTGCACTCCTTGCAGGAAATTCTCTCTCAGGAAGAGAAACAATTGAAACTCATTCTCTTTCTTCTATCAAACTTCAAACATTTAATATGAAATCATACATTCAACACAATATTAAATCAAATGTATAACAAAGAGAATAAAATAACTATCAACATACCATTTAGCATCTATACGCAGAAAACATCAGAACACCATGAGTCTGATTCAAAGCTTCATATATTAATTCAAATCTTTTGTACATTGGTTCTTCTCTACAACTTTCTGCTACAGCTTCCCTCTTCTTCTGCTCTATGCTAATGTTACAATGATCTAATGATACAAAGATGAGGGTGTCTATATTCGGTTTTCCCTCCTGCTCCTAAAAGTGTCTAATATATCATTCAAATCTACCTACTTTCATTAACTATGCATAAATGCCTCTACATTCTACAGATGAGAGCAAATCGCTCATGATCTGTTTACAATATGCAAGTATGCTTCCCTTTAACCATTACATTAATGCTTCAAAAACATTTCAAAAATGTGTGATGGTGGTCTTCCAACTGTATTCCCCCTTCACGCTTGTTTGGCTACTAACGATGCTCCTGCATCACAAAAGATATAAATAGATTTCATAACTTAATAAAAGATTTGGCTATACAAAAAATTAATTTGGATGAAAATTTATTTCATTGTAAAATATAAAAGGAAAATGATATGTAAAAAGAAATCAACATGGCATGAAAGTATATGTCAACTTTATTACACTCACACCGTTGAAGATGAAAACCATTGTCTCCTAAGAACCCTTGTATTAACACATTAGTTGTATGAATCTATCCACAAAAACAATACTAAGAAATGAATCACACTTAGTCACAAACGGATTTCAATTAAATATTTTCCAACCATTAATCATAATTACCTTTAACCCCTTCATTTTTGTTTTTGTGATTATTGCAATTTGCAACACCAAAAAGTGGAATGCACACTATGCATACTCTAATTTTATACGGGCTTATTTGGAAGACATACATTTTTTAGTTCAAGATTATTTGTCACATAAGTTCAAAGTTCCTATCTTTGTCACAAAGGAAACACTTAGTTATCATTTTTTTTTTTTTCCAAATGTTTTTTGATGACAAACATAGTAATGTTGAAATATGATTAACATAGTAACGTTGCAATGTGAGAAACATAGTAACTGTGCAATGTGACAAACATAGTAACATTGCAATCTTCTGAATATAGTAACATTCCAATATGTCAAACTTAGTAACGCCGCAATGTGGCGAACATAAAATTTTATAAAGTGGTTGTTTCTTTTAACCCCTTCCTTTGTGTTTTCCTGACATTCGTAATTTGCAACACCAAAAGGGAGAATGTATAAATGCATACTCTAATTTTAAATATGTTCATTTCAAAGAGAGATTTTATTGTTCAAGATCATATGGTATCAATGTCCTTAAATAACAAGTATGGTGTTAATTTTCCTTCTATGTAATATATCGCATCAATTCAAAATTCCTATATTTTTCACCAGTGAAACACTTAGTTAGATTTATTTTTAAAAACATCACCAAAACTTCTTTTCCGTAATGTGTTCAAAACAAACCAACCTTGTCCTGCAATAAGCATAAACTGATGTGACGATCTAACGAACAGAACCAAACGTTACAATGTGATGAACATAGTAATGTTGCAATGCATTGAAAATAGTAACATCGTGTAATGATGAACATAGTAACATTATAATTTGATGAACATAGTAACATTGCAATCTCTTGAATAGAGTAATGTCACAATGTGAAAAACATAAATTAACATCGCAATGTGCATAACATAGCCATGTCTTCACAATGTGGTTAGTAACATCAGATTGTGAGGAACATAAATATACGTCACACATCCGCATTTCATCTATATGTGATGAACATTTCCTCTTTTTGCAATGTGACGCACATATCCTGATGTCGAAATGTGAAAATTTTTTTCCAACTTCGCAATGTGTCGAACATAGTCATGTTGCAATTATACAAACATTGTAACGCCACAATGTGATGAACATATATAGACATTCTAATGTAACAAACATATCCCCATCGTGGAAATGTGAAAAACATAAATAGACATCACAATGTGACAAACATTCCCCTATCGTCACAATATATTGTTGATATATTTAATCAAATGATTGATTTCCTTAGATCAAGCATGACTATATGTTTACTTGTATGTAATATATCGTATCAATTCAAAGTTCCTATCCTTTTAAAAAATGAAACACTTAGTTAGATTTCTTTTTAAAAAGATCGTCAAAACATCATTTTTGTAATGTGTTGAACACAAACCAACTTGTCATGTGATGAACATAACCCGACATTGCAATATCATGAGCGAAGCCAAACTTTACAAAGTGACAAACATAGTGATGTTGTAATGTGTCAAAGATAGTAACGTAGCGCAATGATGAACATAGTAACATAGTAATTTGACGAACATAGCAACATTGCAATTTGTTGAAGATAGTAACATCACAATGTGACAAACATAAATTGACATCACAATGTGAGGAACATAGCCATGTCCTCACAATGTGGATTGTAACGTCACATTGTGACGAACATAAATAGACAACAAACAACACCCTCTCGTCGCAATGTGAGGAACATTACCTCATGTTGCAATGTGACACACCTATCATGATGTCGCAATGTGACAAACATTTCCAAATGTCACAATGCGTGAAACATAGTAACTTTGCAATGTGAAAACATTGTAACGTCACAATGTGATGAACATAGCCTTATCAACACAATGTGATGCACATATCATAACGTCACATTGCGACAGACATTTCCAAATGTCGTAATGTCATAAACAAAACCCATTGTCACAATGTGATGTACAAAACCCAATGTAGCAATATGAGAAACATACACCAACATTGCAATGACACAAACATTTCTTGACGTCGCAATGTGATGAGCATAACCCACTATCGGTCTATCAAATACTTATTCCAACACCATAATGTGACAAACAAAAACCCTTTGGTGTAATTTGATGACCATAACCTTATGATGTCATGTCACAAAGAAAATTTGATGTCACAATGTGATGAAAAAATCTTGATGTCGCAATGTGATGAACAAAACATGATCAACATTCTAATGTGGTAGTGTCATAGTAAACTATGGTTAAACATAATCAACATGGCCCACCAGAATAAATGATCCACATGGTCAACGAAGGTCACCCATGGGCATGGTCAACCATAATAAACCTCAGTCAATTATAGTGAGCCATGGTCATGGTCAACCACAATCAACAATGGTGAAGGAAAACTATGATCAACCATAGTCAATATTTCCTTCCCAAAGTCAACCTAGGACTACCAAAGTTAACCATGGTCATGGTCAACCATAAGAAACCATGTTCGTGGTCATTGTCAATTAATGTATTAATTTATTAATATTTTAGTAATGTATTATTAATGTATCAATAACTTAATGTGTTACATTATACATTAATGTATTAAAACTTTAATTTTTACATTACATTAATGTAATGATGTATTATTAATGTATTAATAACATCATTAAGGTCAATGTATTACTAATGTATTAATGTATTACTTTATCACTTTATTCATTAATACTTTATTAATGTATTTATTAATGCATTTAATGTATTAAATGTTTTTTTCTTGTATTATTACTATAATAATGTATTAATGAAGTTAATTAATTAATTAATATAAATTAATATGTTACATTATACATTAATGTAAATTATTACTTTAATTCATACTTTACATTAATGTAATAATGTATTAATACTTTTGTGATGCATTACTACTTTAGTGATGTACTATTAATGTATTAATTTATTAATGTAATAATACTTTATTATTCCTCTAATGTATTTACACTTTAGTAATGTACTTATTAAAAATATATTAATGAATTAACTAAATAAATAAACATATTATAGTATACATTAATGTATTAATGCCATTCATAGTCATGCACATAAGAAATCATGACCATAGTCAACTATATCTTCAACCATAGTTATTTCCAATAAATGTTTTAATATATTAACACTTTAATAATATATTAATGTATTAATACTTTAATAATGTATTAATGTACTAATATTTTAGTAATGTATTTATTAAAATATATAATTTGTTAAATGTATTTAATGTATTAAATTTATTATTTTTGTATTTTTATTGTATTATTAATGTACACTTTTCGAGCTCCATAGTGAAAGTGGGTGTTGGTCAATTCTTAAAACACCATGGGATGAAAGAGTAGGTCACCTTTGTGACACTAAGAAGGTTGAATATGAAAAGCACTTTCTCTTAGATTGTCGACCCTATACCCATATTAGATCTCATTTTCAAAATATTGATCACACTACCAACCTTCCTAACCTCTTAACTCAACAAAAGTATGGTGATCTTGGAAAGCTTCTCTTAATTCTTTTCGAGCACAAAACAAAATTCTAAAGAATCACAAGTAATCACTTACCGTCTTAAGGTCCGATAAACCAATTAGGTCTTACTGGACATTAATCATCATCATCATCATCAATGTACTACTCATAAAATAATACTAAATAGCAATGTATTAATTAATATTGTATAAAAGTAATAATTAATTAATATATTACATTATTAATGTATCAATTAATTAATATGTTATATTATACATTAATACAAATTAAAACTCTAATTTACAAAGTAATTATGTATTAATATTTTAATGATGTATTACTACTTTATTAATGTATTAGTTTATTATTGTAATAATACTTTATTAATGTATTAATAATTTAATAGGCTACATTATACATTCATGTATTAATACTTTAATTTATACATTACAATAATATAATAATTTATTGTTAATGTATTAATATATTAATAATGTTTTAATAATTACATTAAAGTTGATGTATTATTCTTTTATTAATATATTTTTAATGTATTACTTTATTAGTGTATTGATACTTTATTAATGTATTTATTAATCAATTTAATGTATTTATTCATACATTTAATATATTATTAATGTTTTATTTTATTAGTGTATTAATAATTTTGCAATATATTGATTAAGAATGTATTCATGTATAAACTAATTAATACATTGTATTATTAATGTATCTATCTATCAATCAATCAATCAATACTTTAATGTATTAATACATTATTAATGTATTAATATTTTAATATGTTACATTATACATTAATGTATTGGTACTTTAATTTATACATTACATTTGTTTATTATTCTTAATTATTCTTCCACCATGCACAGTGGCCATCAACTAGCAACAAGCACTTTATAAAAGTGGTTGATATAGGCCGATCGGCCCCGTTTTTCACTTTTCTAAATTAATGGGCGTATATCAACCACTTTTATGAAATGGTTGTTGCTAGTGTAATAGGAATTTTACTTCGGAGTGGGCTAAATCAGAGCACTTTTTCCTAGGGAGTTAGTTTTCTGCAGGTTTTCCATGGCTTCCTTTTAGTCAATCTAGAACTCTGATTGATTTTCTGAGCATGCGGGTTGGTTTAAAATGGGACAAAACTCCTTGGATAAGGATTTGAAATACATGAAACTTTGATCCATCCGAAACTCACATTACCCATGAAAATTTAGCCTAATTCAGATTCATTTTTTTGCCTGAAAAACAAAACTCAAAAGAGAAGATTGCTCTTGAGTTAACTTACTCCTTTTACTCCTTCTGATGATGGGATCCCAAAACCAATAATATTCTTTTATTATGCCAAATAAATAATAGTGTCCAACATATTTGGCCTCAAACATCACACATAAGCCCACTTGTTGAATGTTCATTCAATGAGTTGCAGTTGTGAATGATAAATCAAATGAGGACCATATTTAGCTTTCTCCTCCAACTTTTTCTTACTCAATGAAACAATATCCTAAGTGATACTTGAAAATTTTTGTAGTTGAAAAAGGTTTCCAGAAAAAAAAGGTAACCAGATTTTACTTTGCACAATGTTTTCAACAAAAATGTACAAGCGTGCAAAGGCAAGTGACACAAAGTAGACTTTTCAGCGGAAGGAAAACGAAAGAAACTTTACGATGAAAACTAAACATAAGAGATGTGAAAAGTTGAAAGCCAATTATTTTGATCTTCCTATGATTCTATTTTTTGTTTGACTCAATCATGTGCATCATTCAGATTTCTCACGAGTCATTGAGATTTGTGAGGATTGTTAATTTTATTTTGTAATATTATATAATATAAGATCGTATTTAAAATCTAGATCTTTTGGGACATCAATCACTACAAAGTAATATAATTGTACTAGTTAAAGTTAATTAGCAAAAATCATGTTATAAAAGTGGTTGATATAGGTCGGCGCCATTAGTTTGGAAAGGTGGAAAATGGAGAACAACTTATATCAATCACTTTTATAAAGTGCATGGTAGAGGAATAATAGATTATTAATAAATGAAAATATATAATTAATGAATTAATGTATAAATTATAGTAATGCATAAAAATATTAATACAATAATTAATTGAAAGTTAATGTTTTAATGCTTTATTAATATATTGATTAATAATTATTTATTAATGTATTTATACATTATCAAATAATACAGTATTGATGATGATGATGATGATGATTAACGTCCACTAAGACCTAATTGGTCCATCGGACCTTAAGACGGTAAGTGATTACTTGTGATTCTTTAGAATTTTGTTTTTGTGCTTGAAAAGCATTAAGAGAAGCTTTCCAAGATCACCATACTTTTGTTTAGTTAAGAGTTTGGGAAGGTTGGTAGTGTGATCAATATTTTGAAAATGAGATCTAATATGGGTATAGGCTGGACAATCTAAGAGAAAGTTATTTTCATCTTCAACCTTCTTAGCGTCACAAAGGTGACACACTCTTTCATCCCATGGCGTTTTAAGAATTGACCAACATCCATTTTCACTATGGAGCTCATGAGAATTTGTTTTTATCTTAGCAATGCTTATTTTTTTCTTTACACTTGGAAAAAAAGATAGATAATTTTGATATTCTAGATTAGGGTTGATTACATCTTTATAATACCTTAATTTTTTTTTTCCTCTAACTCTTTATCACACCACATTTTTTCCTTAAATTTTGATTTGATATATTTTTTAATAGTATCTTTATTCTACAAAATGGTTGCATCCATGATTCCCTAATAGTTTAGCCAAGATTGAGCATCTTTATGCCATCCTCGCTTGAGTCGATGGTGGTTATGACTTGATTTTGAAACAATTTTAGGTAGCCTCTTGTCTTCCATGTTGCTTTACTTGTTATTATACATTAGGTATATAGTCATATCCATGCTCTCAATGGGGGAGAGGCTTTTTTATATGAGGAGGATGGGATAGGGAATATTTCCTTTAATTTTGAGATTATAGGTTATAAAATTCTTTTGTATTTTATCTATCTTTCTCTAGGATTCACGAGAGATACTACATCCCCAGACTTCACATCCATAAAGAATAACAGGTGTAACAAGAGTCTCAAAGAAGAGTTTCTTCTTATCCCAACTCCAAAGATCAATTGATTTACAATTGTTTTCAAGCCCATAATAAGCTTTCCATCCCCCAATAATCCTTTTCTCAATGCTGTAATTCCAATTGATCTTGTGGTGAATATCAATTCCAAGATATTTGTATGAATCCACTTCCTCCAAGTTGTTGTTGTCATATACAAGGGTATCATAAGGGATCTTATTGGATTTAATAATCATGACCTCAGTCTTATTAGTATTAACAGTCATACCCATATTGGAGCAAAAGTCCTTGAGGATTCTTGGTTGGTTTTCAAGATCATGGGGACTCCTTGCCATAAGAACAATATCATCAGCATAAAGAAGAAGATTGATGAATATACCAGTAAAAGTAGGGTCGACACAACCTGCTTTTTCCAAGCATTCTTCTAACTTATCAATGTATATGCCAAAAACGGTAGGGGACAGGGGACAACATTGTTTGATTCTGATATTGCAGTTAATCTCTTTTGACCAACCCTTAGTGTTTTTAAACTTAGAAATAACATTCTCATACATCCTTATTGCAGCATATCTCAACTCGAGAGGAACTTTTATCTCTTCCAACCTATTCCAAAGGCTTTTCCTAGAAACCATGTCAAAAGATTTTCTAAATTTAACAAAAAAACACACAAGATTGGTTTTAGTATTGTGGAACTCCTCTGCAATGATCCAAAAGGTAAAAATATGGTCCACAGTTGAATGATATCTCCTAAACCTGGCCTGGCCTTTATCTCTTTTACTGTGATTTTCTAGTCAAATGTTAATCTTCTTTTCCAAAATAATTCCATAAAGCTTGGCTAAAATTAGGCTAATCATAATGGTCCTATAATTAGAGGGAATGTTTTTATCCCCATTTTAAAAAATAGGAACAAAGAGGCTTTGTGTCGAGGGTTTAGGGAAGCCCTGCTTAACTGCTAAATTGAAGAGCTTGTGTATGTGAGGGATAAGGACTGGACCTATGATTTTAAAAATTTCATCTTGGTAGCCCTCAATGTCCTTAGCTTTCCCATTTGTGAGTTTCTTAACCTCAAACTCTATGTGTAATACCCCTCCTTGTTACGACAGTAACTCGGACCATAGGTGCAAAAATTTTTGTTCTAAAGGTATGTGCGCTCGTGTACAAAGGGAAACAGACACCCTGGACTCTACGTCATTTCCAAAACCTTAACAAGTATTGTACATTGTGAACTATTCATTAAGAGTTCCATTAATTTGTTTATTTAAACTTTAGAGAACTTCTACATTTCAACATATAAAATATCATGTTTTGTTTATCTACATCAAGTAAATCATTAATACAAAAATCTTGTTTAGTGAGAATTACTCAAAATCAAGAATTTCTCATAAATTTAGATTGTCCACCTAAAACACATTAATATCATTAATCATAATATAGTGTTACTAAAATGAATATATCAAACAATTTACTATTACTAAAATCAATGCACCACATTATTTTGTAATCATTTTTTTAATATAACCACATCAATTTGTAATACAAGATTGTTGATATCAATACAACTTCAAATTGATTCTTAATTTTTGAAACCCTATGTTATTGCAAAAGAGTATATTCTTAGTGAGTATCAATATGCGCCCTCCAAAAGAGTAATAAATGTTGCATATTTTGATCTATACAACATGCAATACTCCACTATAGGGTGTATATTAATTTCCTATTCTTCACCACCATCTTACCTTGAATATATATTTATTATAAACAT
>JASDQU010106562.1:142961-165798 GCA_032191745.1 Picea mariana | reverse complement strand
CAAATATAATCAAATGCACATATATAATAAGAAACAAATGGCGGTGTAACGGTTGGGCGGATGTTGTGAAGGCTTATGCAATGGGGAGGTCACCCGTTCGAACTCGGCTGACCACACAAAATTTTGATTAACCAACCAAAACCAATAAACCAATACCTGGGTGCCATGTGGCAGGCCATGATTGGGCCACATGGCACCCAATCATTGACTAACAAAACTACCACGTGTCGACATCTGATTCGACCATGCCAACCAACCAGATCACGCCACTTGTCAACTGCTAATTGTCCCACGTCACTTGCCACGTCGACTTTCATACGTCCAGTCACCTTTCCAGGTCACTCACTGTATTGTCTAGTCATCTTGCCACGTCAGCCTGTTGACGTCACCCATGCCACATGTCACCCTTTCAGTGGTGACACATGTCACCTTGGGATTGGCCCAAATGTACGCCCAAAAGTCCAAATTTGCCTGACACATGTCATCACCTGGAGCTTCCACATGTCGCTGTATGGACCTGCCACATCAGTGTACAAACATGCCACGTCAGTGTCCGTACGGACTGTACAGACTGCACAGTCAGCAATTTTTTTTGCATGTTTGACTTTTCGGACAGAATGTAATATCTTCTCCATACGAACTCCATTTGACAAAGTAAATATACCACCGGAATCAAGAAGATGAGACGAATGCAATGGTGTTGGTTTTGTTATATTTTGAGCACTTTCATTTTTGAGCATTTTTCAAGCCCTGTTAGGCTTCTGAATCCGATTTCAGATCACACCTCCCCACAATAAGACCTTTTGGTCCCAAAAAGGTTACTGACCAGTCAACAAGCTCGGGATAGGCCACCCAGCTTGCTCTTTGTCTCTGAGCTAAAATGATTACATTAGTGGAAGCAAAATACAATGAAGTTGAGACATCCACTTCTGGCAGAACCAAGTGACTGGTTTCTTTCCCTCACGATGTTCCTCTTTCTTCGCTGGTAATCCTTCCTCCTTCCTGAGTACATGAAAAATCCTTTTGTCCTTCCTTGGACGAAGCTCCAGATTGAGCTTCCAACAACTAGCCTTTTGATGTCCACTCTTGTTGCAAAATGTGCAATGAGTTTTTGGCATCAAGACCTGTTTACCCTTCTCTTTCTTGCATTGTGGACTTGAGCCTTTATGTCGTGTTTCCTTCCTGGTCGACATAGGTTTCCTGTACAAAGTTTGTCTCTTCTAACACTTGGCAACACAATGATTAGGTGAATGACAATAAGTACATGGATAAAGATTCCATAAGTTCTGGTTTACTTGATTATGCTTGTTATAATCAAAAGGAGAATTAATAAAAACATGACCATTATACCTTCCATGCTGATCTTCACTTTTCTTTGGAGATGACTTGCATTCAATACCACAACCTTGAAGTGGTGCATCATTTCCTTTTGTGAAGTGTTCTTGCAATGTCTTAAGTTGGCCATTTGAAGCATTACTTGCTTCCAAAGTCTTGGAACCTATCTTGGAAGACTCTCCAAGGTCCCCTTCACCATATCCCAATCCTAAGTATCGAGGCCTTTCCTCAACCTCAATAGGATTTACAATGCCTTGACCTCTACATCCAAGGCCCTTTCCTTCTTCATAACCCATCTTGGTTAGTATTCTCAAACCTACACCTTTTGTATGTTTTTCGAATGCACCAAAACCAACTTGATGAGAATGAGGAAAATTTGATGAGGAGCCTTCACTGCATACCTCAGATGTGTTTTCTGAAATAGATGTAGAAGGCACTTCCTTCAATCCTTCTTTTCCTTTGTTGTTCTTTGAAGCTTTCACTTGAACCATGCTCTTTCGTTCCAGGTAGTCTTCATACAACACCTTCACCATCTCGGCCATGGAAAACACCGAATCTCTAAACTCCTTCTCATTTTGAGAAAGTCCTCTTGTAGATGCCATTTTCTTCCTTGAGATGAGCTCTTCCCTAGCTAGCATGAAAAACTTAAATCCAAATGTCAACTAGCTCTGATACCACTTGATCCACTGGATCTTTTAATGACTTATGGTTGAGTTTCAATTTTGCATACATTAATTAACCATTTGAGAAAACTTAGTGAAGAATGAGGAAAGAAGAGGAATTATGACAACCATATATACATTTTCAGATCTGAAATGAAAGAATAAACAACAAACCATAACACGCAGATTGATAACGGAGTTCAGCACAACTTTACCTACGTTTTCGGGCCTTTTCTCTATGGGGGAGGCTTCTTTATTTATGTTCGAAATCTCAAAAGTACATCACTGCAATGCCAAATGGCTACAAGACTGATCTGGTCATGTTCTTCCAGATCTCCAGAACCATGCAAAGAAAACAACATGCAAAACAAACATCCAGAGCTCCCAGAAATGGTCTGACAGCATCTCCTCCTCAAAAGCTTCTCTGCCTCAAAATGGATTTGGCTTGGCTTCTCCTCAACATAATTATGCTCTGAATGCCCTCAAAGTTGTCCCCCATGGCCTCAAACAGGCTTGGGTTATATAGCTGGTAAGGTAGTTTCTCATCTCCAACTTCCTCCAAGAAGTTAGGCTCCAAAACTACCCAATAACTCCCAAAAATGGATTAATTACATTAAAAATCCAAAAATTGGTTACAAAAAAACCAAATTATAGTTATAAACCCACTTTTTGAACTAATTCGGGCTTAAGCTCCCTTTGGCCGGGCGTTTGCACCTTTGGCATAGTCATATGGCTTCCATATGGCTGAGCGCTAGCCCTTGGGCTATGCGTTGGGCCCCTCTGCACTCGACCCTCGGTCTTGTGGCAACCATAAAACCCACGGGCTAAGTTTCAATTCCCGTGCTCTATATGTAACGGTCAATGTATTAACCCCCGCGCAAATACATGGTCACATAAAAATCCATAAAATCGGGGGTCGGGGCTAAGCCCCGACCCGNCCCCCCGACGAATATTACATAGTGCAAATTCAAATATAATCAAATGCACATATATAATAAGAAACAAATGGTGGTGTAACGGTTGGGCGGATGTTGTGAAGGCTTATGCAATGGGGAGGTCATTGGTTCAAACCCGGTCGACCACACAAAACTTTGATTAACCAACCAAAACCAATAAACCAATACCTGGGTGCCACATGGCAGCCCATGATTGGGCCACGTGGCACCCAATCATTGACTAACAAAACTGCTAGATGTCGACATCTGATTCGACCATGCCAACCAACTAGATCATGCCACTTGTCAACTGCTAATTGGCCCACATCACTTTCCGCGTCAACTTTCGTACGTCCAGCCACCTTGCCACGTCACTCGTTGTACTGTCCAGTCATCTTGCCATGTCAGCCTGTTGATGTCACCCATGCCACATGTCACCCTTTCAGTGGTGACACATGTCACCTTGGGATTGGCTCATCACCTGGAGCTGCCATGTGTCACTGTACAGACCTACCACATCAGCATACGAACATGCCACGTCAGCGTCCGTACGGACTGTACGGACTGCACCGTCAGCAATTTTTTTTGCCTGTTTGAATTTTCAGACAGAATGTGATATCTTCTCCATACAGACTCTGTTTGAAAAAATAAATATACCACCAGAATCAAGAAGATGAGACGAACGCAATGGTGTTGGTTTCGTTGGATTCTGAGCACTTTCAATTTTGAGCATTTTTCAAGCCCTGTCAGGCTTCTGAATCCGATTTCGGATCAACTAATGATGGGCCTTGTTTATACGAGGACCCATCAAATGATTACTGCACCTTTTCCATTCACTCGAACATCCATCTAGAACATAAGTTGTAGATGAGGTTTTGGGTTCATGCACCAAAGATGAGTATTCATTGTTTGTCGTTTACCCTATTTCTTTTACAAATTTTCCTTTTTAATACCTATTACTTGAATGAGGACTAAATTTCAAGGTTTTGTTTCCTGGAAGGTATCTCTCAGTCCTCTATCGGTCTTGGATTTTACCTAAGTCTCCGACGAAAGGTGTTCGGGTTCCAAACATTTTTCTTACTTCGGCTAATTCTACAAGTTCTAGAAATTACTTAAGGGAATTCGTGCCCTTCTTCTGGTTCTGTTAGAAATAGTTTATTTAACTTGTGGAAGGGAAAGGAGGTTGTCACAGAAATTTTTGAGGTCATTCACCCATCTTTGTAAAATGTTAAGTTGGTCACTTGATATTTGAACTGGTCCACTGTGTAGTTTGTTTCCTTGTTTATTTGCTAAAAGGCATACCTGGCCATTATTATTTGAAGTGACGTTTTTCGATACAGTGACCTGAATGTTTGATTTTGAACTCTGTACATGTTCATTGGAAAGATCTAAGTCTATCTATATAATTCAACTCTGTCTCTTACCAATTTTCTAAAAAAAAAATCTTGTTACTGAAAGGAAGAAACCCTCCGAGGATTAAATGATATGGTCACTAGTATTATCTAGTTTAATGCATTTGGTTCACATTACAACAATGCATCGATTGTTTGTTTGGACTGGAAAGATTGAAATCTATACTTGTTTTATAGTGGTGGTTGCCTACCTTTCAGAGTTCTTTTATCATACTCAGAATGCGGGAATTACATATGTTCATACACTCACTTATCCGTATTTGCTTTTGTAGGTACTAGATTTTATATTTCATTATCGTGCTTCATCAATTGAAATGGATGTGCATAAATCTATATATATATATATATATATATATATATATATATATGATACATGTTGATTTTAGGTCTATCATGGGTGTGTCCTGATTCGTAGTAACTTATCTTCACTAAGGGGAGATGGTGTCCCGATTTCCTTTATAAATCTGAACTTGTAAATTACAGAGAATACCTATTCTGTATATATATATATATATATATATATATATATATATAATCTAGTTTCACTATGTTCATACTTAGACGTCCCGTGCCAAAAATTTTGATGTATGGAGAAGTCTATACTATAAATGAAAGAAAAAAAAACAATCCAATCTCAGAAGAAATTACTCCAGAATTTAGTCACACGATCAATTCGAATTGATTTAGTAGGATAATCAAATTATTCCTAACTCTCGTACAGATTTTAGTCGAAAAGACTTATTCATGGATCTATTATAACTATTCTTTCGGAATTTTGACACCACACATTTGTATGATCAAACAGTTTTATTCCCATCTAGGTTATAGGACATACATACAGGTGTTAATGATTTTGCTACTTTTGTAGCTAACTCATTCTACAGATACATAAATAATTTGAATTCGATACAACAAAATATATTTTAGCAAATATACAATTTTCATGCAGGCGTTAATGATTTTTCTACTTTTGTAACTAATTTCTTCTACAGATATATAAATAATTCGAAGTCAATAAAGCAAAAATACATTTTAGCAAATATACAATTATTCATACAAGCGTTAATGATTGCACTACTTTTGTAACTAATTTGTTCAACATATATATAAATAATCCGAATTTGATACAATAAAATACATTTAAGTAGATATACAATTATTCATACATGCAAGGACAAACTACATATCTGAACCAGTGTGCAGGATGACAAAGGGAACAACCACGTTCCTCCCAACCGTAGAACTGAGCAGCCAAAATCAGTTGCACGGTTCACCCCCTAGCCTGACCATGAGTCCATGAGGGAAAACTTGAAACAAAAACTCCTCCTCAGCAATGTCCTTCAGTTCAAGTAGGTTTCCCCTTGTCTCACACTCAATCAGTAGTGTTCATAATAGCAAGAAAACCAGTAGTCTCTACTTTCCAGCATACTTGGCAGTGTCCTGCCTCCTCACATATGCTATTTATCAATTTTCCTATGTCTTTTCCCTCCCTTGGGAATTTTCACAGCTTTCTAAATCCCTAATTTGCAGGGGCTGTCAATGGCCAAATCATCGATTTTCCACTTGTAATAATCAGCCTAGAGGTAGTTCCAACATGTTCCCCACTCATGGAGTCACGGTTAGCTAATTTTAACATGGTTGCTCCATTTTTCCTCCTCCAATCAATATAAAATATTTTATTTTTATAAAAGTGTCATAGTCAAATAGTCAGTTGAGTCAAATCAGATCTTTTCCCAACAGTCATAATAATTAATTACAAATATCAAATTTGAAATTCAGAATTTCCATAAATGGCAAGAATTTTCCTAAATTTGAATTTACTAAAAACGGAAATGAATTTCCAGCAAATTTAAATTTCTAAATATTTTATTTTTGGGGACGTCAAATCCTTTCCTCCTTTAGTAAAACACTATCCTCGGTGTTCGTTCCTTTCCTGGAACAAGATTGGATGAAATTTCTGCAAATCTCCCTCCAACTCCCAAGTGGCCTCCTCAGGACTAAAGTGCTTCCATTGTACCTTTACCTGAGTGACAGCTCTGTTCCGAAGTGCTATTTCTCTCTGGTCCAGAATGCGCAGGGGTTCTACCCGGAACTCACCTTCGGGTTCCACCTGCACTAAGTTCCAATCAATCATATGAGTAGGGTCATGAATATACTTTTTCAACAAAGAAATATGAAATACATTATGAATTATCAGATTAGCTAGAAGTGCAAGTTGATATGCTACAGGTCCAATTCGAGCTAGTATCTCGAAGGGCCCACAAAACCTGGGTGCTATCTTGGCATAGGTCCCTAACTTCAACGATCTTTTTTGGGTTTTGACCTTCAAATAAACGTGGTCTCCCACTTGAAATTCCAGGTGTCTTCTTTTTTGATCTGCATAACTCTTCTGTCTGTCCTGTGCTTCTTTCAAATTCTGTTGTACCTTCCTTACCGTGTTTTCCATTTCTTGGAGCATATCTAGTCCCAACATGAGTCTATCAGTCGGGTTATCCCAACTAATTGGAGTCGTACACTTTCTATCGTACAGTATTTCGAAAGGGCTCAATTTATCCAAAGTTTGGTATCCATTGTTATATGCAAATACTACCAAGTGTAGATAGTCTTCATGTAATGAAGCTCAAAATTCTCATAAAAAAAATAAAATTGTGGTACAATATTTGCTACTTAACTTTGTTTAATCCACTCATGCACGAGGTACTTACACTTTGTTTTTTCTTGCATGACCTTATGACATACTATCTCAATACTCTTGCCTTAAGCTTAATACTCTTGGCTTAATACCTTACACAAAATCGAATGCAAGTATATTCTAATTCTTACTTTATTATCAGGGATTTATTATAATTCCCACACCTACCTATATACTAGGATTAGAATTTCGGTACTTTATTATAAGGGATTTATTATGATGCCCACACCTACCTATACTCTAGGATGGGAATTTTAGTCCCTTTGTGTTTAATATAATCGGGCTATTGGATTTTTGCACATAAATTTATGTCTTGGTTTTAAATGCTCATGCACTACCTAACTGTGTCAACATCAGTCTTCAAGTCCTGATTGTGGTACGTGATAGGAAAGGTTTTTAAGGAGATTGATGAATGGTTTAGGAATGGTTTCCAAGTGTTTTCCTTCAATGGTTCTACTTTCATTATGTTACAACTTGTCCTTACCATAACGAACTGAACTCGATCATGTACGTGTCATTTCTACACAACTGAACTAACTAATTCTCCTCTGCTTGCCGATGTAATGAAAAGATAACTTCATGGTTTGGCAGCCGACTAGTTCACTGAACAGTCATAGTTTTACTATTGGTTTACTTCGTATATTCTACATTTAGGGTGGAGGATGTACCTGTTAGAGGATTTTAAGACTCTGTCCAGGAAAACTAATTAAGGGTCCTACAATTCGCAGCCCCGATGTCTCTTCCTCCTGCTCCTCCCAATCTTGATGTGCCAGCTTGCCCTAGTGTAAGGTCTTGTACTTACCATGTTGTAAAGAGTGTAATCATGCCTCTTAGGTATTGGTGGTATCATTTTTCCCTTCCACCTTCGAAGGAAAGGGCTCTGTGTTATGCAAACTTCCACAAGGAAATATCTACCGCCTTCGTGAGCAACCCTTGGTGCAGTCGACGATAATACTTGGTAAGTTTTCTCTAAGGGACTGTCGTATTTCGGATTCGAACAAAGTTTATTGTTTTTGGTTGAAACTAAGAATAATTTTTTTTCTGTACACTTTGTTGTGGGTTACAAACTTTCCTTACTCCCATAGAGTGTATGCATTCTTTTTATTTTAGTAGTGACATTAGAAAAAGTTTTCTTACTATAACCATGAGTCGCAAAATCTCTACTTCTGGGAATCTATACTTCATGTTAACTTTTTGTGTCCCATGGGTCTATTTCTGGTTTAATCCTTTGTTTACCCCATACTTAGAAACTGTAATTTGGACTGACTCAGAGTAGCTCCGAATAGTTTACACCTTCGTCATGCTCCAGGAACTAAAGGGTCCAATTGGGTTCTCAATGTATATATATATATATATATATCTCCTTTGTGACTGGCGCATAACATTTGCAGAAAGGTAGTGGCCTACCAGTAATTTATCCCTCGATGGTATTAGGTTATTCTCCATGAGGATCTTTGTTAGGGAAAAGTATGATACCGTTCTTTACATTCTTTGCTTTGTTCATCAAGGGTTTTTATCAAATTATTTCTTGCTTGAATTCGCACTGCTATTTTATTTTTGTGAAGGTAATTATTTGACATTCTGTATAAAGGGTTTTCTATGTATTAATGGTGGGGATCTTACTGTTTTGAGGGTGCCCACCAAGAGCTTCCAGACCCTTCTCCCCTCAGTCAGGGTTGACTACGAAGAAAAGCATGGCAACAAGAGGGTGTGGCGTTTCGGCCCTAAGTTAAGTGATCCGACAACTATGGTTATCATTATTCCTTTTCAAGTTTATAAGTCAAGATTTTACTCTGTAACCTTTCTAATGTTTACCGTGATGGCCAAATGCAGGTGTGCCCACTTCACAGTGTGGGTTCTAGCCTCTGTTCATCCTGGCAAAGGTACTCGAGTTCCAAAATATGACCCTTCAACTTGTTTCTGAAACCATGACCTGGAGGTCTCGATTCATAGTTTTTCTGATGTTAAGAGTAACCTTTATTCATGCATCGATTCCCTATATAGGGTAAATGAGGGTTTAAACCCGTTTTTGTTTATCAAAGTTCCAAATTTAAGGATATATATATGTAAGCATGATGTGGGAGTCTTGTGAATGAAATACTCGTTTTCTTTTTGTTTAAAAGAAATAATTACCCAAACGGAATCGTTATTAGAGGTCTTGCATCTTCAGACTCTGTGTATTCGTATGTGTTTGTTTTGATTGGTTGCTTCTTCAGGCAAGGATTTCATTGCTCTATGATTTATGAGAATGTGAAGCGATTTAGCAAAAAAAAACTTTTCTTCCTTTCTGCGCACAGTGTATAAAATATATGACATGTAGCAGCGAGTTTATCTATCTATTTTCCTGTAGTATTATTCTAGCATGGTTATATCATCCAAAAATTAGGGTGGTCTTACTCCTTGTATTTCGTTCGTTTCCATATGCTTCATCATTGTCGACTGTTTAAGTGGATTCTATTTATAGTTTGAAGCATGCATATGCCTATAATAGTTTTTTCCGTGCATTGATATATATTCAACTCTGTTTCAAGTTTGAGACATAAATGTGCATATAATAGTTATGTTCGTTCCTTGATGCATATTCAATTATGTTTAAAGTTTGAAATATATATGTGCATATCATAGCTCTATTCGTTCATTTGATTCTATTTAAAGTTTGAAACAAATATATGCATATAATAGCTTTGTTCGTTCATTGATACATAATCGATTCTACTTAAAAATTGATTCTGGAAAACAAATATGCAATTAAATCCTACAGTCTATTCAGTGAATTTCAAACAGTCTTTGTCTAGGTTCTTGCATGCATACTAGCATTAAGGATACCACTATAACAATAACCAATTTGTTCCACAGAGGTAGAATACTGAATATTTATGTACTGGAAAAGACTTATAGCAGTTACACGATCATTAAAACAGAAACTAGAACTCTTTCTGTATAGTGATAGCATGCATAGTATCTCCAATWTAAAATCATTCAGACAGATAGAGTTTAGAGTATATATCTGAACTAAGATTTTAGAGAAAACAACGGGAACAACCATGTTCCTCCCAACCGTAGAACCGAGCAGCCACGATTACTTGCTCGATTCACCCCCTAGCCTGACCATGAGTCCATAAGGGCGAACTTGGAAATCCATCTGCAGCACTGTCCTTCAATTCAGTCACCTTTTCCCCCTTGCCTCACACCCTTCCAGTGTTCATAACAACAAGTGAAAAGAAAGAAAAATCAAATAGACTCTTTTTCCCTAGCATACTTAGTAGCGTCCTGCCTCCTCACATATGCTTATTTGTAACTTGCCTAGGTCTTTTTCCTTCTTTGGAATTTCCGTAGATTCCTAAATCCATGGTTTTCAGGGGATTCCTATGGCCAAATCATTAATTTTCCACTTTTAAAAATCAGCCCAGGGGTAGTTCCAACATGTTCCCCACTCATGGAGTCATGGTCAGCTACTTTTAACATGGTTGTTCCATTTGTCTTCCTGCAATCAATATAAAATATTATGTTTTCAAGCAAGTGTCATTTTCAAATAGTTAGTTGGGTCAAATCAGAGTTCTGCCCAATAGTCATAATAATTTATTACAATTAACAAATTCGAAATTCGAAATTGCTATAAATGGAAAAAAAATTCAAATTCGAATTTACCAAAAACGGAATAATTTCCCAGAAATTTTAAATTTCCAAATTAATTTATTTTGGGGAATGTCACATCCTTCCCCCCTTCAATAAAACACTGTCCTCAGTGTTCGTTCCTTTCTTGGAACAAGATTGGATGAGATTTTCACAAATCTCCCTCCAATTCCAAAGTGGCCTCCTCAGCACTAAAGTGCTTCCATTGCACCTTTACCTGAGTGACGACTCTATTCCAAAGTGCTATTTCTCTCTGGTCCAGAATGTGTAGGGGTTCCACCTGGAATTCGCTTTCGGGTTCCACCTGTACCAAGTTCCAATCAATCATATGAGTCGGGTCGTAAACATATTTTTTTCAATAAAGAAACATGAAATACATTATGAATTCTTAGATTTGCTAGAAATGCAAGTTGATACACTATGGATCCAATTCAAGCTAGTATCTCGAAAGTCCCACAGAACCTAGGTGCCATCTTGGCACAATTTCCTAGCTTCAATGAGATTTTTTGAGCTTTGACCTTCAAATATACATGGTCTCTCGCTTGAAACTCTAAGTGTCTTCTTTTCAGCTCTCCATAGTTCTTCTATTTTTCTTGTGCTTCCTTCAAGTTTTGTTGTACCTTTCTTACCATGTTCTACATTTCTTGGAGCATTTCTGGTCTAGCCATGATTCTTTCAGCTGGGTTATCCCAACTAATTGGAGTCGTACACTTTTTTCCGTACAATACTTCAAAAGGGCTCAACTTTGCTGAAGTTTGGTGCCCATTGTTATATGCAAATTCTACCAAGTGTATATAGTCCTCCCACTTGTTTGGTTTTGTTCTTACATACATGCAAAGAATATCCTCTATGATTTGGTTTGTCCTTTTGGTTTGTCCATCTGTTTGTGGATGATAACTTGTACTGAACTTCAAGTTGGTATTGAGCCCTGCAAACAATTCCTTCCAAAAAGCGGATGTGAATTTTACGTCTCTATATGAAATCACCATTTTAGGAATACCATAGTGTCTAAAGATTTCTTTCATGAATATTTCACCGATGTTTATAGCTTTAAAAGTAGACTTTATACGAATAAAGTGTGCAGACTTACTGAGTTTATTGATTACAACCATGATGGAGTCATTTTGTTTCTGAGTTTTAGGCAAACCTGTTATAAAGTTGAGTGATATAGTCTCCCATTTCCATTATGGTACTGGTAATGGCTGTAAGAAGCCGGTTGGGTGCTGGTGTTCAGCCTCAACCTGTTGAAAATATTGGCACCTAGCCAAGTATTCTATTGTTTTTCCCTTCATATTAGGCCAATAAAATAGTTTCTTAAGTGTTGTTATGATTTTCTGGTAGCCCGGGTGGCCAGAATATGGCTTCTTATGCACTTCATCCAAGATTGTTAATTTTAACTCTGTTGAATCTTGTATGTAAAGTTTTTTTTTAAATCATAGCAGCCCTTTCTCATCGATACTTAGATCTGGTTTATCTGAGTTCGCAATATTGTTTGGTAGTTCTTCCGTTATTTTAGTATAGTTTTTGTCATCAACACCTGACGTCCTTATTCTTTCTTCCAGATCACTATCTACCCTATTAATATTCATCTCAAATAGTCCATGGATTCTTCTACTTAAAGAATCTTCTACTTTTTTTTCCTTGCCCTTGATATGTCTAACCTCGAAGTCGAATTCGCTTAAGAAGGCTGACCACCTTGCTTGTCTTGCATTAATATCTGGTTGGTTAAACAGATATTTCACCCCACTGTTGTCCATTAATAATAGGAATATTCTACCCATTATGTAGTGTTACCACATATTTAAGGCGTGTATTACTGTTGCCAATTCTGAATCATGAGTGACGTAATTTCGCTCGTGTTATTTTAATTTTCGGGACTCATAACAAATAACGTGTCCTTCCTGAGTTAGGACACCACCTAGCCCTTCTTTACTTGCATCAACACATACGGTGAAGTCTTTATCTGGGTCTTCTACTTTCAATATGGGTGTCATTGTCAATAATTCCTTTAGTTTGTTGAAGCTGTCTTGACATTTCTCTGACCAGTTAAACCTAGTTCCTTTCTTTTGTAATGTTGTGATAGGGTAGGCTATCCTGGAAAACCCTTCTATAAACCTGTGGTAGTATCCGGTGATTCCCATGAATGACCATATATCCGCTACATCTTTAGGTATCGGCCATTCCATAATGGCTTTCATCTTTTTCGGGTCTACGACAATGCCTTCTGTTGAAATTACATGTCCAAGATATTGTATTTCTTTCTGATAGAAAGCACACTTGTTGAAATTGGCGTATAGTTTGTGTTTCCTTAATGTTTGTAGAACTATTCTTAAGTGTTCCTCATGTTCCTCCTCCGTCTTTGAATAGACTAGGATATCGTCGATGAATACTACCACGAACTTGTCTAAGTACTCACTAAAAATATTGCTCATTAGGCACATAAATGTAGTTGGGACATTAGTGAGTCCGAAAGGGATGAATACAAACTCATAGTGTCCATATCTTCTCCAAAATGTTGTTTTGTTTATGTCCTCATCTTTTATCCGAACTTGATGATAACTGGATCGTAAATCCAATTTTGAAAAGATCTTGCCCCCCCCTACTTGATCGAATAGATCATTTATCCTTGGTAAGGGATATTTATTCTCAATAGTCATTTTGTTCAGTTATCTATAATTGATACATAATCTTAGCGTACCATCCTTCTTTTTCACAAAGAGGACTAGTGCTCCCCAAGGTGAGACACTTGGTTTGATATACTCTTTGTCCAACAATTCCTGTAATTGTATTTTTAATTATGTCAGTTCTAGTAGACTCATCCGGTAAGGCACCTTTGAGATAGGGGAAAAACCGGGTAACAGATCTATGGAGAAGTCTATTTCCCTTCTACGGGGTAATTCTAGTATCTCATCCACAAACATGTCTCTGAAATTATGTAGGACAACAAAGTCTTCCAACTTTGGCTTATCCTTCTTTTTTGCTAAACTCGCCACTTGGATGGCATAAACTTGACATTCTTTTCTCACACATTTCTTCAGTTGCATCGCTGAAATTTGTCTGGCTGATACCGGTTTTGGTATACCTTGGGCTGTCCTGGTGGTGTTAGAATCATCTTTATAGCTAAATATCTTTGTATAACAATTTAATATGGATTTGTGTCATTCCAACCAGTCCATGCCAATAATCATATCGTAAGATCCTAGTGGTAGTATGTTCAGATCGATTCTTATAGTTTGACCATCTAGGCTGAATTCAAAATCCGAAATATAGTCGATTACCTTCCTCTTTGTACCTGTCACTAGTTGCACAAGCCATGATTTTGCGTGCTTCAGTCTCTTAAGTTTATTTGACTCTACTACCTTCTAAGTAATATAACTTAATGTTGCTCTGGGGTCAATTAAAACAGAAATTTGAGTGTCATGGATTTTACCTTCAACTTCTACCACTGAGGACTGGTGGTCAGCTTGTCGCCCATTGATGGCTGTATTTATCTGGTGTAGGTTCCTTCCCATGTTTTCCACTGTTAAGGCTTCTTGCAGGTTATGAACAATAGTTTATAAGTCAAGATTTTACTTTGTAACCTTTCTAATGCRTGGGTTTTGGCCTCCATTCATCCTGGAAAAGGTACTCGGGTTCCAAAATATGACCCTTCAACTTGTTTCTAAAACCATGACCTGGAGGTCTCGATTGATAATTTTTTTGATGTTCAGAGTAACCTTTATTCATGCACTGATTCCCTGTATTGGATAACTGAGGGTTTAAACCCRTTTTTGTTTATCAAAGTTCCAAATTTAAGGATATATATATGTAAGCATGATGTGGGAGTCTTGTGAATGAAATACTTGTTTTCTTTTTGTTTAAAAGAAATAATTACCCCGATGAAATCGTTATTAGAGGTCTTGCATCTTCAGACTCTGCGTATTCATATGTGTTTGTTTTGATCGGTTTCTTCTTCAGGCAAGGATTGCATTTCTCTATGATTTCTGAGAATGAGAAGCGATTTAGCAAAAAAAATCTTTGTTTCCTTTCTGTGCACAACATATAAAAGATATGACATGTAACAGCGAGTTTATCGATCTGTTTTCCTGTAGTATTATCCTAGCATGGTTATATCGTCCAAAAATTAGGGTGGTCTTACTCCTTGGATTTCATTCGTTTCCATATGCTTCATCATTCTCTACTGTTTAAGTGGATTCTATTTACAGTTTGAAGCATGCATATGCCTATAATAGCTCTGTTCGTGCATTGATATATATTCAACTCTGTTTCAAGTTTGAGACATAAATGTGCATATAATAGTTATGTTTGTTCCTTGATGCATATTTGACTCTGTTTAAAGTTTGAAATATATATTTGCATAGCATAGATCTGTTCATTCATTCGATTATTTTTAAAGTTTGAAACAAATATACGCATATAATAGCTCTATTCGTTCATTGATACATAATCGATTCTGTTTAAAAATTGATTATGGAAAACAAATCTACAATTAAATCCTACAGTCTATTCACTAAATTTCGAGCAGTCTTTGTCTAGGTTCTTGCATGCATACTAGCATTAAGGATCCCACTATAACAATAACCAATTTGTTCCACAGAGATAGAATATTGAATAGTTAGGTACAGAAAAAGACTTACAGTAGTTACACGATCATTAAAACAAAAACTAGAACTCTTTCTGTATAGAGATAACATGTACAATATATCCAATATAAAATCATTCAGATAGATAGAGTTTAGAGTACATATCTAAACTAATCTTGCAGAGAAAACAAAGGGAATAGCCACGTTCCTCCCAACCGTAGAACCGAGTAGCCACGATTACTTGCCCGATTCACCCCCTAGCCTGACCATGAGTCCATAAGGGCGAACTTGGAAATGCCTCTGCAACACTATCCTTCAATTCAGTCACCTTTTCCCCCTTGCCTCATACCCTTCCAGTGTTCATAACAACAAGTGAAAAGAAAGAAAAATGAAATAGACTCCTTTTCCCCAACATACTTAGCAATGTCCTGCCTACTCACATATGCTTATTTGTAACTTGCCTAGGTCTTTTTCCTTCTTTGGAATTTTTGTAGCTTCCTAAATCCATGGTTTTTAGGGGCTGCCAATGGCCAAATCATTAATTTGCGACTTGTAAAAATTAGCCCAGGGGTAGTTCCAACATGTTCCCCATGCATGGAGTCATGGTCAGCTACTTTTAACATGGATATTCCATTTGTCTTCCTGCAATCAATATAAAATAATTTTTTTGAAAACAAGTGTCATTGTCAAATAGTTAGTTGGGTCAAACCAGAGTTCTTCCCAAAAATCATAATAATTTATTACAATTAACAAATTTGAAATTCGGAATTGCCATAAATGGCAAAAATTTTCCAAATTCGAATTTACCAAAAACGAAATAATTTCCCAGAAATTTTAAATTTCCAAATTAATTTATTTTGGGTGATGTCACACTTCCCACTTGTTCAGTTTTGTTCTTACTTACATGAAGAGAATATCCTCTATGATTTGGTTTGTTCTTTCGGTCTATCCATCTCTTTGTGGATGATAACTCATACTGAAATTCAAGTTAGTATTTAGCCCTACAAACAATTCCTTCCAAAAAACGTATGTGAATTTTATGTCTCTATCTGAAATCACCATTTTAGGAATATCATGCAGTCTAAAAATTTCTTTCATGAATATTTCAACAATGTTTATAGCTTTAAAAGTAGACATTGCAGGAGTAAAGTGTGCAGACTTACTGAGTTTATCGATTACAACCATAATAGAGTCATTATGTTTCTGAGTTTTAGGAAAACCTATTATAAAGTCTAGCGATATGGTCTCCCACTTCCATTCTGGTACTGGTAATGGTTGTAATAGGCCGGTTAGATGCTGGTGCTCGGCCTTAACCTGCTGACAATCTTGACACCTGGCCAAGTATTCTGCTGTTTCGCCCTCCATATTAGGCCAATAAAATAGTTTTGTAAGTGTTGTTATCGTTTTCTGGTAACCTGGATGGACAAAATACGGTTTCTTATGCATTTTGTCCAAGACTGTTAATTTTAACTCTACGAAATATGGTAAGTAAAGTCATTTTTTAAATCGTAGTAGTCCCTTCTTGTCGATACTTAGATCTGGTTTGTTTGAGTTTGCGGTACTATTATGTAATTCTGCCATTATCTTAGTGTAATTTCTATCGTTAATACATGTCGTCCTTATTCTTTGTTCTAGATCACTTTCTGCCCTGTTGATATTTATCTCAAATAACCCATGGACTCTTCTTCTTAAAGCGTCTACTACTTTATTTTCTTTATCCTTGATATGTCTGACCTCAAAGTCGAATTCGCTCAAGAAGGCTAGCCACCTTTCTTTTCCTACATTAAGATCTGGTTGGTTAAATAGATATTTCACCCCACTATTATCTGTTAATAATAGGGATTTTCTGCCCATTATGTAGTGCGGCCACATTTTTAAGGCGTGTATTACTGCTGCAAATTCTAAGCCATGAGTGACATAATTTCACTCGTGTTCTTTTAATTTTCGAGACTCATAACAAATAGCATGTCCTTCTTGAGTTAGGACACCACCTAGTCCTTCTTTACTTGCATCAACACATACGGTGAAGTCTTTATCTAGGTCTTCTACCTTCAATATGGGTGCAGTTGTCAATAATCCCTTAAGTTTGTTAAAACTGTCTTAACACTTCTATGACCAGTTAAACTTGGTTCCTTTCTTTTGTAATGACGTGATAGGGTAGGCTATCTTGGAAAACCCTTCTATAAACCTGCGGTAATATCCGGTGATTCCCATGAATGACTGTATATCTGCTACATCTTTAGGCATCGACCATTCCATAATGGATTTTGTCTTTTTCGGGTCTACGACAATGCCTTCTGCTGAAATCACATGTCCTAGATATTGTATTTATTTTTGATAGAAGTCACACTTGTCAAATTTGGTGTATAGTTTGGGTTTCCTCAATGTTTGCAGAAATATTTTTAAGTGTTCATCATGTTCCTCTTTTGTTTTTGAATAGACCAGAATATCGTCGATAAATACTACCACAAACTTGTCTAAGTACTGACTGAAAATACTGTTCATCAGGCACATAAATGTGGCTAGTGCATTAGTGAGTCCGAAAGGTATGACTATGAACTCGTAGTATCCATATCTTGTTCAAAACATTGTTTTTCTTATGTCCTCGTCTTTTATCCTAACTTGATGATAACCGGATCGTAAATCCAACTTTGAAAATATCTTGGCCCCACCTACTTGATCAAACAGATCATTTATCCTTGGTAAGGGGTATTTGTTCTTAATAGTCATTTTGTTCAGTTGTCTATAATCGATATATAGTCTTAGAGTACCACCTTTCTTTTTCACAAAGAGGACTGGTGCCCCCAAGGGTGAAACACTCGGTCTGATATAGTCTTTGTCCAACTATTCCTGTAATTGTATTCTTAATTCTGTTAATTCTGGTAGACTCATTTGGTAAGGTGCTTTTGACATAGGGGATGAACTAGGTAGTAGGTCTATGGAGATGTCTATTTCCCTTCTAGGAGGTAATTCTGGTATCTCATCCACAAACATGTCTCTAAATTCCCGTAAGACAACAAAGTTTTCTAAATTTGGCTTATCCTCTTTTTCTAACATATTCATTACTTGGATGGCATACACTTGACATCCCTTTCTAATACATTTTGTATGCCTTGGGATGTCCAAATATTGTCAAAATCATCTTTATAACTAAGTATCTTTGTATAATAGTCTAGTACTGCTTTGTGTTGTTCCAACCAATCCATCCCGATAATCATGTCGTAAGATCCTAGTGGTAGGATATTCGGATTTGTTCTTATATTTTGTCCATCTAAGTTGAACTCAAAATCTGAAACAAAGTCAACTACTTTCCTTTTAGTACTAATTTCTAATTGTACAAGCCATGATTTTGTGTGCTTTAGATTCATAGGTTTATTTGACTCTACCACACTAGGAGTAATATAACTTAACGTAGCTCCAGGGTCAATTAAAATAGAAATTTGAGTGTCATTGATTTTGCCTTCGATTTCTACCACTGAGGACTAGTGGTGAGTTTATCGACCATCTATGGTTGCATTTATCTGATGTAGGATTCTTCCCACATCTCCCACCGTAGAGGCTTCCTACAAATTATGAACAACAATTTTGTTTTCTGAATTCAAACGTGGACAGTTCCTCCTTAGATGAGGCTCTCCACATTCCCAACACTTTAATGTCTCATGGGAGATTTCCCCAAACTTCTTCATTCCTAGGTTTATCGGTTTACCATTGCCTTGCGTATTCGAATGATTGGAGTAAAAATCCTTTCTCGAAAAACTTTTTCTGTATTCCGATAAGGAGCTAGCTGGTACCCCTTCTTCCGCTGGTTCATTCGATCTTGTTTCTTATCCTTCCAGGCTTTGGGAAACTCTACCCACTGTTTATACTGGTCGTAGAACATTCGTTCTTTCCTGAATACTTCACTCAAGGATTTGGGGTTGTCAAACTCAATTTTTTCCTTGTAGGATTGTGGTAGACAGCTTAGGAATCACTAGATTTTTACCTTATCCTCCCGGATGTATGGTACGAACCTTAGTAGTTCTAGAAATTTATTTATAAGGTCCTCCATTGTCATCTATCCAAGTCGTAACTCATAAAATTCTTTTGTCTTCCTTTCATAATAGCTTTCAGAAAGGTATTGTTTCTTGAAATACTTTTTAAAGTCATACCATTCCAATTGTTTCTCCTTTAGGACCTTGGTCAATTTCAGGTCCTGCCACCAAATGCTGGCCTTCCCTTTTAGATTGTAGATGGCCATTCTGACCTTCATGTTGTTGGAATAGTTGTAGATCTAGAAGTATTTTTTGATGTCCAACAACCATGCCTTAGCTTCTTCTCCCATCCTGGATCCTCCATCATAGGTAGCTGGTTTAATCTATTTAAATTCTCCTTCGAGGTGGTCTACTTGTTTTATTTTTCTGTCTGATTTAGTTTTGTCTTCAACTGAAGGTGTTCCCTTAGATGAACTGTCTCTTTTTTATGTTTCCAGCCGAAAGTTCTTGGAGGCCCTTTTGTTGACCTCTTCCTCATGGTTATCATCCTTTGGGATTTTCTTGGTCACTATGCTGCGCAAGAGGACTTCATTTATCTCTTGTTGTTCCTGCTGTGCTTTCTTCAATTTTTCATTATTGGCTTTGAAAATCTGTAGTTCAAAAATAAGATTCCTCATTGTTTCCAACACTTTCGTGGGTGAGATTCCATCACTGTTTTGTCTTGGATCTCTAGGGGGTCTTTGCTGTGGATTTTCCCCCATCCTGATTTATGCATCGTCCTAAGTTTCCATAATTAACACAAAACAGAAATGGCTTTATATTTGAACCATAAGATTTATTAGTTTTACATAAATTAGAATATATATACTAAGTAGCTAATGTGGCCCTGTTCAGGTCCAGTGTTGTAACCCTATTTCTCTGATACCATATGTAACAAACCTCAATTTTACACCATAAAAAAAAACTTTTGTTATCTACTTCCTACCCAAGTTTCCCGGTGGAAGGCAAGATACTAGTCATATAACTCTGATGTTAATTCAGTCACACAGAAATACACTATAAGAAAAAGAACCTATTATAAGACTCTATTCTAAAATATCACTAACCTTCCAGGTCTTAAACATACCACAAGATATCTCGACCATCATACCTCACTTAAACCATGACTAGGATATTGTATGAAGGAATTCAAGGCTATACAAATCCCTTTCATTCTTGTTCTTTATCCTATATATATAGGACTTATAAATGATTGGGGCTTGTAATTCATGTTAGAATTCATTTTTATCCTAAAGTTTGTCTATGCATCAAATCTATGGGTTGGTTTTAATCCCTAGGGAGTCTTAATTCATTTATGTTAAGAAAGTTATGGGGAAAACTTTCCCACTGGGCAGTTAATGTGACTGCCAAGTCATGGTCATTTTGTGGTCCTTGAACCGGTGGTTGCTCATAGTGAGTTAGTTAGCCCAAGAAAATAGTGGGAGGATGACAACTCGGATCACACTTCTGATTCAATCAAAGAAAGGTTATGAAAACTTCCTTCGAATTAGGACAGGGTGTGAAATCGCATCGCCCCTTTAAGTGGAAGAGATGGTTCTCTATCACAATAGTTAAATCTCTGCATATTCATTAATGAAAGTCCTGTGATCTTTATTGAATTTGTCTGGCTCCATAACCGAGATACCATGCCAACCCTAACCTCGTCATATGGCTACCTGTCCTCTGTACTTACCACATTTATTTCCAAGGCAGAAGGGCATCGCCTAGGGCATAGGGAGGCTCATAGTTTTGTCATTTCTGAATTTTTTCCTCCTACGAAGGGTTTCATGTGTTGCACTATTATCCTTGAGGCTAAGTCTATAAATCATGGTAGGAAATGCCCCTGGGATTCTGTATATCACACTTTCTTATCAGGGGTGAACTCCAAGTGGAAAGGGTGGACGCGCCATGGTTATAGCCGATGACATGTGTGGAAAACGATGGTATGTACTTCCTTAAACCCAACCCTAATAGGTTAAGTAAGTACTATACTTTGGCAACATTAAGCAGGGTTGTCTTCTGATAAGTATCATCATTTCTTTCAGTCTGGTTATGTTCTTCTCTGTGGTAACTTTTCATTTAGGAAAGACTGTTTAATTCTCAGGTCTTTCTTTATCTTCTTATAGTTGGTTTTGGAGAAGTATGTCGGCCCTATGAGTGATTCACTAAAGAAAGAATCCCTCGATTTGATTGATGAAATATTTAGAGCGTTGGACTGGATGGAGTCATTCTTTCCCATACTCGTTCATACGTCTAGAATTTGATTTTCTCTTCTGTTTTTCTACAGTCATTTTACTGGAAGTATTAAGACCTGAGGAGTTTACCGAAGTTCCTGTCTCCAAGATGGGAAGAGAATAGTTCTCATCACCAAGGCGTTACGAATCTGTTTGATTTTAAAGATTCGCTACAGTATTTTGTTTTGAAAGACTTTGCAGTTCATCCCTTTAATAAAAATCTTTGGGAAAGGTCTATCTTGTTGTTTTGTTTCTTCTTACAGTATGTTTGTATGGGTTAAGGTTTTTCCTATTGATATGTTTTGTTGATAAGAGGAAAGATTTAAGGGATTTTTATTGGCACTAATGATGGGCCTTGTTTATGCGAGGACCCATCAGAGGCTTACTGCACCTTTTCCCTTCACTCAGACATCCATCCAGAACATAAGAGGTAGATGAGGTTTTGGGTTCGTGCACCAAAGATGAGTATTCAATATTTTTCGTTTACCCTATTTCTTTTTCAAATTTTCCTTTTTAATACCTGTTACTTAAATGAGGACTAAACTTAAGGGTTTTTTTTCCTGGCAGGTATCTCTCCATCTTGTATCGGTCTTGGATTCCGCCTGAGTCTCTGATGAAAGGTATTCAGGTTCCAAACATTTTTCTTACTCCAGCTAATTCTACAGGTTCTAGAAATTACTTAAGGGAATTCATGCCCTTCTTCTAGTTCTGTTATAAATAGTTTATTTAACTTGTGGAAGGGAAAGGAGGTTGTCACAGAAATTCCCGGGGTCATTGGCCCATCTTTGTAAAATGTTAAGTTGGTAACTTTGATATTTGAGCTGGTCCATTGTGTAGTTTGTTTCCTTGTTTATTTGCTAAAAGGCATACCTGTACGTTATTATTTGAAGTGACATTTTTCAATACAGTGACCCGAATGTTTGATTTCGAACTCTGTACTTGTTAATTGGAAAGATCTAAGTCTATCTATATAATTCATCTCTGTCCCATACCAATTGTCCAAAAAAAAAATCTTGTTACCGAAAGGAAGAAACCCTCCCAGGATTAAATGATTTGGTCACTAGTATTATCTGGTTTAATGGATTTGGTTCACATTACAACAATGCATCGATTGTTTGTTTGGACTGAAACGCTCGAACTCTATACTTGTTTTATAGCAATGGTTTCCTACATGTCAGATTTCTTTTATCATACTCAGAATGCAAGAATTACATATGTTCATACACTCACTTACACGTATTTGCTTCTGTAGGTACGAGATTTTATATTTCATTATCATGCTTCATCAATTGAAATGGATGTGCATATATATATATATATATATATATATATATATATATA
>JASDQU010106562.1:116119-142816 GCA_032191745.1 Picea mariana | reverse complement strand
ATACTTAGACGTCCTGCACCAAAACTTTCGATGTATGGAGAAGTCTATACTATAACCGAAAGAAAAAAAAAAACAATCCAATCTCAGAAGAAATTACTATGGAATTCAGTCATAGGATCCATTCGAATTGATTTAGTATTATAATCAAATTATTCCTAACTCTCGTACAGATTTTAGTCGAAAAGACTTATTCATGGATCCATTATAACTATTCTTTCAGAAGTTTGACTCCACACATTCGTATGATCAAACAGTTTTATTCCCATCTAGGTTATAGGACATGCATATAGGTGTTAATGATTTCGCTACTTCAGTAGCTAACTCATTCTACAGGTACATAAATAATTTGAATTCGATACAACAAAATACATTTCAGCAAATATACAATTTTCATGCAGGCGTTAATGATTTCGCTACTTCTGTAACTAATTTTTTCTACATATATGTAAATAATTCGAATTTGATACAGCAAAAATACATTTCATAAAATATACAATTATTCATACAGGCGTTAATGATTTCGCTACTTCTGTAACTAATTCGTTCAACAGATATATAAATAATTTGAATTTGATACAGTAAAATACATTTCAGTAAATATACAATTATTCATACATGCAAGGATACACTACATATCTGAACAAGTGTGCGGGAAGACAAAGGGAACAACCACATTCCTCCCAACCGTAGAACCGACCAACCAAAATCACTTGCACGGTTCACCCCCTAGCCTGACCATGAGTCCATGACAGAAAACTTGAAACAAAAACTCTTCCTCAACAATGTCCTTCAGTTCCAGCAGGTTTCCCCTTACCTCACACTCAATCAGTAGTGTTCATAACAACAAGAAAACCAATAGTCTCTACTTTCCAACATACTTGGCAGCATGCTGCCTCCTCACATATGCTATTTATCAATTTGCCTAGGTATTTTCCCTCCCTTGATAATTTTTGCAGCTTTCTAAATCCATGATTTTCAAGGGTTGTTAATGGCCAAATCACTGATTTTCCACTTGTAACAATCATCCTAGAGGTAGTTCCAACATGTTCCCCACTCATGGAGTCATGGTCAGCTAATTTTAACATGGATGTTCCATTTGTCCTCCTACAATCAATATAAAATATTGTGTTTTTATACAAGTGTCATAGTCAAATAGTTAGTTGAGTCAAATCAGATCTTTGCCCAACAGTCATAATAATTAATTACAAATATCAAATTTGAAATTCAGAATTGCCATAAATGGAAAAAAAATTCCAAATTCGAATTTACTAAAAACAGAAATGAATTTCTAGCAAATTTAAATTTCTAAATATTTTATTTTTGGGGACGTCACAAAGTTACTGTATTAATCTAGTATTTATGCATTATTAAACAATACATTAATAAACTATTAATACAATAATAAAGTAATACTTTAATTATGTATTATTAAAGTATAATAAAAATCCATGGTATGATTAAGTCTGATAACCTATGCTTGAGCATGACCATAATTAATTGGAATTAATGATGACCATGACAATGACTATGTGTGTTGTGTATATATATATACAAATTTTTATATTGATATTGGAAATGTTCTTCACAATGTCATGTAGGGAGATAATTCGTTGCATTGTGACAACCGAATTTTTTTATGANAACATTGGAAAATGTTTGTGGCATTGTGGCGTTGGGAATTGTTCATCATAATGTGACTTTGAGAAATGTTCGTCACAATGAGACACTCAGAAATGTTTGTCACAATGTGACATTGGGAAATGTGTGTCACCTTGTGACGTAGGGAAATGTTCATCATAATGTGATGTCGAGAAACACTTGAAACATTGTAGAATTGTCTTTTACTTTTGCAACATTGGGAAAAGGGCATCATAATGAGACATTGAAAAATGTTCGTGACAATGAGATGCTCGGAAATATTTGTCACATTACAATGTTGTGAAATGTTCATCACAATGATACATTAGGAAATGTTTGTCACAATGCGACTTTGGGAAATGTTCGTCAAAACAAAACATTGAAAAATGTTTTTCACAGTGAGATGCTGAGAAATGTTCATCACATTTCAACGTTGGGAAATGTGCATCACAATGCAACGTTGGAAAATGTTCGTCACAATGCGACGTTGATAAATGTTCATTAGAAAGGGAAATTGGTAAATCTTCATCACAATGAGACATTATGAAATGTTCATCACATTGTGACAATGGAAAATGTTCGTCGCAATTGGACTTTGGGAAATGTTTGTCACAATGTGATGTTGGGGAATGCTCATCACAATGCGACATTGCAAAATGTTCGACACATTGCAAAGTTGGGAAATGTTCATCACAATCTGGCATTTGGAAATGTTCATTATAATGTGATGTCATGAAACACATGACACACTGTAGAATCATCTTTTATTTTTTAAATTTTGGGAAATGGTGTTAGGAATCATCATATATATAATTTGTACCTTGTGGTGTGAGGAAAATCCTTTTATTAGGGGATAGATATTGCATTTTATTTTTATATATTAGTTCTAGCTGTGTTGAATTCTTAATGCCACATATGGATGATATAGTTTATATATTTCACCATGACAAAATATATGATTATTATGCATCCATATATACAAAATATATTATGTTAATATTGTTGTGTGTGTGTGTGTGCGTGTGTGTGTGTGTGTGCATGTGTGGTTTGTACCTTCTGGTACGGGAAATATATTTTTATTGAGGTTCTATCCCTTAGTATATTGTACATTTTCTTTTTATGTATTAATTATTAATTCTCATGTACCTTTCAACATTTGTTTTAATTATAAAAATGACATTGACTTATATAAGAGTATAAAATAAATTCACACATAGACACACACAGTAATATATATATGTGTGTGTGTGTATAAAATGTTAACAATGCATGAAAGGAAAATTGTTAAATAAGTATACAAAGTATAATTATTTTACTATTGAATTAACTAAAATGAATGTTTAAAAAAAAGGAAGTATAGACAATTTTTTAGAGGAAAAGTTCATATGACATTTTCATATTTCATAAAAGTTCATATGATATGGATATTGTACATATGGTCCTACTCTGCCCAAACGTTAACCTCACCTTCACACTTCAAGTAGAAAGTTCCACTCTTTCCTCCTATGCCTTTATTTGGAATTGTTAAGAAATCTCGTTGATCACAAACCTGAATTCTTTCGATCTGCGCTAACTGATATCTCTTTTGCTTATGGATACTAAGATATGCTTTCACGCCCAAATTTGCTTCATCATATCTCAAATTAAAATGATCTTTGCAATAAAAATGATGTCGAGGTTGAATTTTTAACTATTGATCAATGCATGCCGATATAATTGTTGGTGCACTAAATTGGGAGTGGGAATTATATGGTGGGAATGACTGGTGTTGAGTCTTACCATGTTGTTGGCTCATGTAATCTTCCACTATATGAGTTGTATAATCTCCTAGATAAACATCACTAAAATCAGTGGCATTTGAATGGGAATGACTAGCGCTCCATGTCGTTACTCCGGAGGAACATGTGAACCATGAATAATCGATCGTGATATTATTCTCATTTTCATTAATCATTATCTGTCCAATGTTTACATTGTTACCTTTAATGAGTCACCCATATCAATAAGATAAGGGATGGTGGTGGTACAACCAAAAGCGTTAATTGTAGAGACAACCACTTCATGAGGAGGCAATGTAGTCCATGTGTCTATTAACTAACCACATCTTGATAATTTTGCATTATTATAAGTTTGATCATCGGCTTGTAGACACAGATATGTAAAAAACTAAGAGAAGATATGATTTCTATGAGTAGAAGTAACGGAGAGTTGAGAGTAAGAAACTAGTTGGTTGTTAATAGGGTTTGGATTAAGAAACACGATATTTTGCTTGAGTACTTGTTCATTCTTTAAATCCAATATGTCCTGAACAAAAGTGTGGTGATTTTATGTAGTGGCGAGTACATTAAAGATGTTATAAAGTGATTGGAGGTACCCTTCAAACGTGACGTCCAATGGTTTCACAGAGTGAACCAACGTATAAACATTATCATTGGCAGACAATGAATTGGTATTGCAGGTATCACCTAATTGTAAGGGTATATTAAACTCTCTGCACTTGTTTCCATTAGTTTCAGTGCAGGAGGAAAAGGGTACCATGGAGTGCTTCAAGTTGAGCATCTTCTTGATGTAAAAGTTCCAATATTTCTTGATCTTGTTGTCCGTACATCCAGGAAAATGGGAAGCAATTTGAGACCACTTGTCACAGAATACCATTCATTCATCGAGTTAATCGACGAAAGAGAGAAGACTAATGTGATGCATACCCCTGAACCCTCTATTCGAGATCTGCACAATATTGTTCTAAATTCTCCTCGAGTCGAAGTGGCTCCCTCGGATCCCTATTGGAACCTCACAAATTTGTCTTGAGCTTTTCCTTCTCGAACCTCTAAGGGATTCAACCCTTTCCTTCTCCTTAAAATGGAGATTGGTGCCCTCTTGTAAGCCTCCTATCCAATCACTCCTTACTGAGCCTACAGGGTGTTTAGTAACCCTGTGAGTGTCTTCCCTGTGACACTTCCCTTATCTTAGAACTAAAAAAAAAGAGTTCTTCTCGGTGCACTCCTTGCACTCCCTCGATGACCTCCTGGTAGAGCTTCTATAGAATCTCCAGTGATTCTGTCTTCTCACTTAACTTCACATAGAGTTCCTTCTGTGCATCCTATGCATCCACTCAATGCCCTCTTGGAAGAGTCTCACAGAATTCTCATAAAAAATTTCTTCCTTGTTCCCTCCTCTACATAGTTCTTCCTTCAAAGTGTTCAACAACCTTGATGCGTCCTCCTTGAGTCAATGACTTCCTCTGGTTTGCCCTCCTGGCATGTCTTTGTCTAAATTCCGCAGAATTCAGAAGTGCACTCTATGTACTGGCTTACAAAACCCACAATGTTTTGTCATGAAACCTCTTGGATGAAGCCACAAAGAACCAGACGTAAAATAAGTAAACCCACATATAGAAAAATCTATCTACCCCTGCAAATGCACATCTAACATACATCTACAACATATCATAAACACATAAAAACATTCATCAACATACATAGAATAACATGCAGGAAAAACTGCTCTGATTGTATTAATATGGAATGTCTCTTTACAATGTGAGCTCAGACTGTAACAAATTCACGGCTTCTTCTCTTCTCCCTATTCTCTCTATTCTTCTCTACCCCTCTAGAGACTAACTTCCTACAAATACAAAGGATATTTTTACAAAAAGGGGGCTCCTTGAGCGCTTCCCTCCATCTCACCAACTCTCATTAATTTACATTCAATTTCATTGAATGGTTGTCTTGTCCGAATCAGATATAGATCTCATCCTTACAACCATTTAAGGAAACCTTTATCTAAAGCCTGCACACATGCATGGATTTTGGCTTTATCATCTCTACAACATTCAATACAATTTTCAAAATTTGAAAAACGAGAGGGCTGCGCCTCTCTCCTTCCATTGAATGCGTGGTTGATGTGCTGGTTGGCTGGCACGTAGCTGGCTTGGAGTGATGTTGCTGCATCATACTCCTCTACTGTGAAAAGTTCATGATCTCCTGCTCATGAGCTTCCCAACATCGTTGTTGAAATCCACCTGGATCCCAAACAATTCTCTCTAGCCATCCATCCGCTCCCTCACTTCGTTGCTATTGCTGCATCTTCCCTGCTACTATGGAAGGTTCTCCTCTGCTCAGATTCCCTTCTCTGACTGCTTCTGCTGATCTGATCATCAGCTCCCCAATTGCTTCAATTACCTCGTCCAACTGCTCCAATGGTCGACTCTTTGTATGCAGTCCACCCTGCTACAATTCTTCATTCTCCTTAGTGGGAATATCTACTCGATCTCCCAAGTTGTATTTACCTTCTCTTGTGGAATTGAGTTGCCACTCTGCTGCAGACTCCAATTGCTGCTCAGCTTCCTTCTCTGACAGCTTTGCTTCTACCAGTTCTCCTGCTGCTGCATATCCAGCTTCCTCTAGCTGCTCCTCAGACTATAATTCTTCTTCATGTTCTGCTGAATGCCTCAGCACTGCAGTCATCATCATTTGTTTAGCTCCCTGGCTGAAATTTATGAGCGATTCCTCGGAATGCTCCTTTACTAACATCTACATGACTGTCTACTCATGGAAATCATCTACTAGCTCTAGATGGTTCCACCAATCCTCCAGCATCTCCAACTCCATCTCCCATGGAGTGATCATCCTATATTCATTCTCTTCTTCTACTATAGCTTCCAGTGCTGTAGTTATCCCCTGTTCAGCCTCTTGACTGAAAATTTCGAGCATTTCTGTTGAATGCTCTTCTTCCTCAGTTGGGTAAGGTTCTGATGTTTGTCCCATTTCTTCCTCTTTTTGGGTAGCTTCTGACATCTTCTCCTTCATCATGACAGTCACCGCTGGCTGTCTTTCCACTATTTCTGCATTGGCAATACACACGTTGGCCTCAACTAGGCTATATGGCAAGAATACCTTTATCCCTCCAATCATTAGAATGCTTTTCTTATCTTCCTTCTCTATCAACTGTCCTTGCTGATATGAACTCACCTCTGAGCTCATCTTCTCTTTCAGCTCCTCTCGCTGATCCAAAATCATCCTTGAGTTCATGAGACTTTCATATAGTCTCATCTTCTCTCCCTTGCCCACCTGGAAATATGGGATTTCCTCTCTACCCTCCAGGCAGTCTATGAGATCCCCTAGTGATCCCATCTCATTGTCCATCTGGAAACTTGAAAGTTCCTTACTGTCCACTTGGCAGTCTCTGAGATCATCCAACAATCCCATCTTATTTCCCATCTGGCAATCTCAAATTTCTTCACTGCCTTCCTAGCAATTCATGAGATCATCCAGTGATCTCTTCTCATCCTCAACGTCACTGAGATTTCTCCCAATATCTGGTTCACAAGTGTGAACCAATCCTTCTCTGTCACCGAGTCTTCTAATATGCCTCAGCCATTCCTTCACCAGTCTCTGTTGCCTTCGGGCCAATAAATACTGAACTGGCCACTTTACCCTTCTCTTTATGGGCCATTCATATACCCAATGCTGCTTTGCATCCTGTTGCATCCACAATGCAAGATCTTCCATTCTCGCCTTTACCTCAACGAGCTCTTCATTCATCTCATCTTTTCTCGGCTACTGATGGTTCTTCTTTCCACTGCATCCATGTACTTCAATAGCCATCTTCTTATTCCTATCTGCCCTCTTGGAAAACTTGTTGTTGTCACTCTGCAATGGTGAGTGCTTCCAGCCTTTCCTACAGTCCTCCCAACTGTCTATTGACTGTTCTGCAACTTGAAACAATCATCACAGAGCTTCAACACTCTGTCTTCCTTTTCCTCTGGCTCCCTCTGCCTACAATATACCGACAGAAACAAGCTCTGATGCCACTTTGATGCAGACCCCTGAACCCTCTGTTTGAGATCTGCACATGATCTTTCTAGATTCTCCTCGAGCTGAAGCAGCTCCCTCAGATCCCTATTGGAACCTCATGAATTCATCCTGAGCTTTTCCTTCTCGAACCTCTAAGGGATTCAACCCTTGCCTTCTCCTTCAAATGGAGATTAGTGCCCTCTTGGAAGCCTCCTGTTCAAGCACTCCTTACTAAGCCTACAGGGTGTTCAGTAACCCTTTGAGTGACTTCCCTCTGACACTTCCCTTATCTCAGAACTCGAAAAAGAGATTTCTTCTTGATGCACTCCTTGCACTTTCTCAATACCCTCTTGGCAGAGCTTCTACATAATCTTCAGTGACTCTGTCTTCTCACTTAACTCAACATAGAGTTCCTTCTGTGCACCTTGTGCATCCAATCAATGCCCTCTTGGCAGAGACTCACAAAATTCTCATAAATTTGGTCTTCCCTGTGCCCTCCTATGCACAGTTCTTCCTTCAAGGTGTTCAACAACCTTCAGGCCTCCTCCTTGAGTCAATGAATTCCTCTGGTGCGTCCTCTTAGCACGTCTTTGTCTAAATTTCGCAGAATTCAGAAGTACACTCTATGCACTGGCTTACAGAACCCACAGTGTTCTATCATGCAACCTCTTGCATGAAGCCACAAAGAACTAGACGTAAAATCAGTAAAACCACAGATAGCAAAATCTATCTATCCCTGCAAATGCACTTCTAACATACATCCATAGCATATCATAAACACATAAATACATTCATCAACATACAAAGAATAACATGCAGGAAAAACTGCTCTGATTGTATTAATATGGAATGCCTCTTTACAATGTGAGCTCGGACTGTAACAAAGTCATGGCTTCTTCTCTTTTCCCTATTCTCTCTATTCTTCTCTACCTCTCTACAGACTAACTACCTACAGATGCAAAGGATCCTTTTACAAAAAGGGGTCTCCTTGAGCGCTTCCCTCCATCTCACCAACTCTCATTAATTTACATTCAATTTCATTGAATGCTGTCTAGTCTGAATCAAATCTAGATCTCATCCTTACAACCATTTATTGAAACCTTTATCTAAAGCCTGCACACATGCATGGTTTTTGGCTCTATCAACACTACAACATTTAATACAATTTTCAAAATTTGAAAAACGAGAGGGTTGCGCCTCTCTCCTTCCATTGAATGCGTGCTTGATGTGCTAGCTAGCTGGCACGTAGCTGGCTTGGAGCGATGCTCCTGCATCATAATGTGAACGACTACAACTAAACAAATAAGGAGTGTGTGGGAAAAGAGAAAAGAAAGGTAACCTCTTATCAAGAATGGAGTGTAAGTGTATGATCAATTGCACTTCCAAAGGTGAAATATTAATGTGTTTAAGGCCAGGTCATAAGTAGTTAATCCATGTGAGCGTACAGTTGTTTTTGCATCTCTGCAGACCTGTATACACATTCAAGGAAATATAATACAATACTCCACCCCACACTGGTGGGTGGGAACGATGTGTATTCCTTTTACCAAAAGCCTTATGTATATATATTAATTTTTGATATAAAAGACAAAATAAAATTATGATTATGTAATTGAACCGAAATTATCTTAAATGGTAATATTATTATAAGACAGATTTGAACCATAAAATTTTCAATACAGAGTGAGATTAGGTTTTAAATTAGTTTAAAATGGATTTATGATAAATCTTAATATTATAACATGGGAATGTTTAATATGTTTTTCAATTCTCAATAATATATAAATTAATTTATAGCTTTATGAATTAGTTTATAATGGTAAATGATAATATTAAAAGTAGTAAGACTAGGAAAACAACAAATAACGTGGCTCGTAAATGTAGATAGGCTATGAAACTAACATGAAGAGCAATTTATGACATTAGAAAGAAGAGAAATTTAGGTTATATTTGTTCTTATTTTTCATTAAATAAGAAGTGGTGATATTTTGATAGAAACCCTACGTCTAGCATAATATTAATCCTAATCCTAACATAATTTTGCATTAAATCCTAACCCTAAAAACATTATTCATCTCTTCCTCTAACTCAAAAGCTTCATCAGATGGTTGAATCTCTACTTCAGTTTCTGGATACCACTTGCTAGAATGTATACATAATGAACAAGGATTATCAAGGATTTGCAAATCATCAAATTCATAACACATAACATATTTCCATCTTTCCTAGTGATTTGAGTTCGTATTTTGTCTTGGGTGAATATTTTATGTAGCTACCTAGCAAGTATAGAAATACCATTTTCCTTTCGGACTGTAAATAGAGTTTGTATTCAATTTTGGGCGAATATTTTGTGTAGCTACGTTGGAAGTATAGAAATACCATTTTCATGTGGAGATAATAAATAACACAAAAGAAGTTGAACTTAAAGAATGATACTATACTAATAAATATTGTTTCTCCATTATATTAGAACACAATATGATCATGAATGTTTATCTCATTTCTGATATATAGAAAAGTTAAAAAAAAGATTAATAATGAGAAGAGCATCAATGATGATAGTACTAAATTGTTGGCCAAATGTGGAGACAAGATACTCTATGTCTAATTGCTAGGGATGACCATTAAATTAAATTGATTGATCGATTAAAGAAATTCTCCTCCCGGTCATTTTCGATTTACTTTGGGATAGTCATAGATTCATCCATTATATAAATTCTCCTCTACGTCATGCTAGATTTACTTGGCCATAATCATTTTGTTTCCTTGAAACATTTATATTTTCCTCTAGAGACACCATCTCTAAATCTACACTCAACATACAATTAATAGGTCAAGAAATAACTCCAGATGGGGTGACATGTCGCGCATCAAATCCACCTGGGACAGAGTCAGGCTTAGCCATAAATGAGGTAGGCCAACTCCCATCCCCTCAACATTAAGAATAACAGTTGGCCCTAACCACCAATTCCACGTCCCGTCGCTCCATCTGCTTATGAACAATCCTCTCCATGGATTTATCCATTTTGATTTTGGCTAGCACCAAACAGGTAATTGTGAGCTTTGGTGTAGCCACTAGAACACCCTTTTCATTTTATCCATCTGAATTTTCATTCCAATGTCGCGAGAATGAGGGAATCCACGCTGTGGATCTGCCTAGTACACCTTTTTTGCTCGTCATAAGAGACAACAGTGGATGGAGCGTGCACTGTCTATGGCCCAAACTCAACTGACACGTAGGGAAAAATTGGTCAGAATGCCTCCCATGGCATACGTGGAGGAGGTATTCTCAGAGGAGCCAACTCATGCTCCTCCAGAGCATATTTTTTTCAGTGTGTCCGATAACTAGCAGCCACCAAGAAGCCTCCTAGGGGAAGCCACCATGGCCGCCACTGTGGAGCAAAAAGGTCGCAACATAGGGGAAGTGAAATTAGAAGAGTTTCCCACTTGCTACATAGAGGAGGAGACTTCGGAGGAAATGGATTCTCAGAATGTTGCACCCGTAGCTGGATACACCTCGACCAAAGGAATGGAGAGCGACAAGGAAAATAAGATTGAGTCACAGGGTCAGAGAGAAGACATGGAGCATCAGAATGAGGCAACAACAAGCGAGGCTGCAGAGAAAAGTTTGGGTGGCAAGTCGAGGGAGGGTGGAAAGGTCCTCGCGCCACCTCCCATCTCATCCATGTAGTAATAGTGGCATGTCCCATCTCCATTCTTCCACCCAGAGCACCTTGAATTGATGTTCAATTTGATGAGCCAGATGGCATACCAAGTCCACTGTGGCACCCTGATGAGCCAATTTCTCGATATGTTATACGATGCCTTCTCCAACGCGCTAGCAGGGAAAATATGCCCAACCTGTGTGTAACCTTTCGTGATGCCAACTAGGGAGGGATCACAAGATGAAGATGTCGACATGGCCACCTCTGAGGCCACCGAGTAATTGTCCATGGTTATGCTTCTGGTTATGGTCTAATTGCTTATGGTTATGCTTCTGCTTATGGTCTAATTGCTTATGGTTATGCTTTTGCTTATGGTTATGGCCATGGTCTAAGCTAGTTGTATTTTCTAAACTTTTGGTTATAGTTCAGACTATGGGATGACATCCGTTGTGGTTTCCTATGGGTAGGATAGATGGCGGACCACCTATTTTTGACAAGGATAGCATTGGCTCGCAATTGTCCTGGTTTCCACTAATTTAGCGGAACAACTAACAAACTAGGCATAGTTGTATTTTTTGGCATAGTTGTATTTAAAAATTTGTAAAAAATTAATTAAAAAAATTAAAATTTAATTTATTACAATTTTTTTTTTTTTTTTCGGATAGAATTGTCTATAGGTTTTGAAACATTCAACTTTTAGAGTCGACACTTCATCCATATCACTCATTGATAAATGAAATTAATATGATGAAAAAAATGTTGAAATAAATATTTAAAGGTGAAAAACTAAGAATGACCATTGAACATTTATTATTTTAGTTATTTATTTTTTTCAATTTTTTTAAAAATTTAATTTATTAAAGAATATTTAATCATTTAATTAAATATTTAATTATTTCTCAATTATAAATTTATGTTATATTAATAATAACACATTACATTTCTTGTATTGTAAAATTAGTTTAATGATGTATTTTAGCATTGCATTGTAAAATGAAAATACAATTATCTATATATATGCATCTTGTTTTCAGTGTAACAATATAATATAAATTAGTTTAATTATTTATTTTAACATTGTAAAATAAAGATACACTTATACATATGCAACTTGGTTGTAGTGTAACAAATTAAATAAACTAAATAAATTTAAACAAAGCTAAAATTAAAGTTAAAATTTATATTTAAATTTATAAAATATAAATTTTAAATTTTATCATAAAACATTACATTTACAATATACACATTTTGATATTTGAATTTCATATTCACAATATACACACGTTTTGATATTTGAGTTTTATATTTTGTAAATTTTAATAAAATAGATTTAAACTAAATTAATTTAAAAGATAACTATATTAATATTGAAAATTTATTAAAAAAAAATTTAAATAAATAAATTTGAAAATTTAATGTTTGACGTTTATAATTTAATTTTTTTAATAAATCTATTTTAATTTATAAAATTAATATTAAAATATTAAACACATAAATTAATAAAATCTTTAAAAAAATAAAATAAAATAATTTTTTATTAAATTTTATATATTTTTATTATCATAAAAAATTCATTTCACTCCTCTCAATTTCATTCAATTTACTCTATTAAATATAGTGAAACCATATTTCTACTTTAATTACATTTTTTTTATATATATATATATGACACACCTGTCCAAATGCGCCTAGGTTGCAGCATTGAAATGCAATCACATAAACTAGAGCAGAGTTGAGCGAATTGAAATTAAAGTGCGACTGGGTATATCAGGTATTACCAACTTGCTTGGCCACATAGCTCCAGGAGGAGCCGTCAAGGCTGGTTTTCATCATATAATTGTAGAGTTTCTCGTCTTCCTCAGGTGACCAGAGACCTTTTCTTATCATTGGCGTCGAGGAAAACGGGATGCTCTGTCTTCGCCCTTTTCTGCATCTCATTTTTAGCTCCGCCTACCAAATTTCTCTTTCTCTTCTCTGTTAATTTTAATGCTGCCCTCTCCAACAATTGCCGTTGTTCACCTTGGCTTGGGAATCATCTCGTCACATATATTTAAACACAAATTAAGAAGGTATATTGACAAGGCCTGCTTAAAGATGGAGCCCATCATCCTCCCATTTTCAATCATTGGTATAGGTATATGGATTAAGCTCACCATCCTCCCATTTTTAATCATCCCCAGACATGGATCACCTATTAAAGATGGAGCCCATCATCCTCCCATTTTCAATCATTGGTATAGGTATATGGATTAAGTTCATCATCCTCCCATTTTTAATCATCCCCACACATGGATCACCTATTAAAGATGGAGCCCATCATCCTCCCATTTTCAATCATTGGTATTATGGATTAAGCTCATCATCCTCCCATTTTTAATCATCCCCACACATGGATCACCTATTGTAAGTATTATGTACCAGGCAAGTTAATGATTGGTTTAGTGTATTGTTCCCCAGGTAAATTAAAAGTACGTACCTCAGTTGATGCATGTTTTTATGATCAATATCCCTGGATGATGATCATACATTACCTTTCATCCGACTCCAGGTTGATAGTTTTGACTCCCATCCAACTTTAGGCTGATAGTTTTCCGGCGATAACCCATTGATGCCCGATCCTCGTTTTCAATTTCTTTAATTCTTCCAACCAACCATTCTCATGCAAGTAAAATAAGGATTACAATTAATTCAGTAAGATGAATTCTTAGAGACGGAAGAGTAACCAGCCCATTTACCAGAAGAGACACATAAACAAACGAGCTCTATCAGGAGGAAATTTGGCTCGATCTCCCACCTTAACCTTACCCAATCTCCCACCTAAGCAGCGAGGAGATCTCAGCCGAGCTCTTTCAACATAAATCTTGTAAATTTTTTTATTCTCTCCCAAAACTTGAAGCATTGATGTTTTCTTTTATATCAATGTGTATCTTGAAATTATCTCTACATTATTTTACATATCAGGTTGATTTTAGATTTTATATATTGTTTATTGTATTGAGAGATATTAATATTGTTTACTGAATTGAGAGATATTAAAAACATTGTAATTTTTTCTATATAGAAAAAAAATAATTCAACTCTCTTTAAATTTAATAAAAAATATAAAATAATTATTACCAGGTTTCTTCGAGTTACCGTTACGCAGTTACATCCATTTCTAACACTGCATTGGCAAAGGTTGTTAATGACAACTAGGTTTTATTTCAATCAATGAAACCTTAGTTGTGCTCCCTGTGACAACAAATCAACTTTAATAGCTAAAGAGTGAAACCCATTGTTTAGAAATCTAATGAAATCCTTTGGATCAAAATAATGAAAGGTTAGTATTAGTTTACATGATAAATTGTATCATTCAATATATATTTTACTATTCAATATATTTTGATTAATTGATGGTTTAATGAGTATTTTAATTACAAATTTCAATTTTATGGTTTACAATTGAAGATATTAATATATTCTTCTTCTTACACTGAAAATTAATGAATGATATTTAATGTTACTAACTTCCTTACATTTATAAATAAATGAATAAATTTCCTTATTTACTTTTTAAATTACCATTTAATAATTAGTTTAATAATTAATAGGTATAGAAAACCTTTGCCACGTTACAGTAACTAGCAGGGATTAATCCTACCCATACCAGTCACCAAGGTTTTATGGATGTGAAGCGGAGCCAAACGGACGCATGTTTGATGCCAGGTTCAATCTTCATCGCAACGATATTAACAGTATATGAGAATTTCTTTCCTGTGCTCGGTTAATCTCTTCGGGGGTTTTTTTGTGCTTCAGCGATGTCTGGTTGTATTGATTCTTATGCTTCCGAGCAGCTGTGCTACGTGCACTGTAACTTTTGCAGCACCATTCTAGCGGTAGCGGACGCCCACCACTTTGCTCTTTTAAATTATGTTTTCATTTTTGTTTGGAGTATTAATGATTAATACCTTGAAAGTGCTAAACAGTGCTCTCAGGTCTTCTAGGTTTGGCATGGCATACATCAAAGATTTGTTTCTTTCAGTCCCTCTGTGGTGTTGTTATCTCGGAAAATTCAATCATCGAGCATAAAAAAAAATATCCAAATCCTTTCTTAGGGCAACCATCCTGAGGATCGCTTTTCACCTAAAGAATCTTGTGCTGTGTGTTTTTGGTTGGGGGCAGAGATCGGATCTCACTTGAGTCTGGAATCGCTTCGCTGTGTCTGCTTGCAATCTGAGTATACTCTTTTCATAATCGATATCCAATCCAATATTATTAGAAAAGCAGTGTCAGGATTTTGATCAATTAACAGATATTGCCCTTGCTTTGGACGAGCACAGTTGAAGTGTCTTCCTTTTCATAGACCTTTTTGGTCTGATTTCTCACCCGTTCCCAGCGCGACATTGTAATGGTGTCGGTATCGTTCATATGTTTTGTGGAACCACTTTTTACATTAACTATTAAATTATGCTTGCTCGAGACTATTAAGGATGTTGTTCCGGACATCTGGTCTCCAGAAATGAAAATAGCCTTGGACGAAGCCTATACCCAATTGGCTGAAGCTATCAAAAGCGAATTGAAGACTGTGTAACCATGAATGCAACCTGTTTAAGTATAAATGGAAACTAATGCCTCAGAGGTATCAAGGGATGATATAAGTTCATTTCTAGATAACCTGGAGACCTTGTGGACAGTTATTATTATTTGTTCATAATCAATAATAATAGTTATTATTATTTGTTCATAACCAATAACAATAGACCTATTGTCTCGACAAAAATTTTAGGGGTTTACCTTTTTTATAATATAATATAATAATAGGGTTTGGATAAAACCCTATTATATTTTACCTGTATATAATATATTGGGTGAATAACGTTATTGTCCTTTATTACAGTTCTGTGAACTATTTTCTGTTTCATCGAATATAATTGGGTTAATAATGTTAGTCCTTTATTACAGTTATTTGAATTATTAAGAGTTTTACTTGTATATATTGGTTAATAAAGTTATTGTCCTTAATTAAAGTTGTTTGAACTATTTTAGGTTTCATCAAATATTGGGTTAATAATGTTAGTAAATTTATTACACTTAGTTGAATTATTATTTGTAATTTAGAAAAACTTGATTAGTAATTATATATATAATTAGTATAAATATTTAATTAGTTTTTGTTAGAAAAACTTGATTAGTAATTATATATATATATATATATATATATATATATAATAAGTATTTAATTAGTTTTTGTTATTAATTTTTATTTAAAATTTGGACAAAAATTTAGAAGGATGTTGGAATTGTAGATTTTAGTTGTTAAGATTACACAATCCAAAAATATTATAGAGATTTTTCTATTGACATTCAAAAATTTATTCAGACTTCACTATTGAAAATCTTGTATACATTTGACTATTTGAGGCTAGTAGCCTCCTTTTTCTTACATTTTGCAAAGTCTAATGATGAATGATTATCCCAATAAATTCATTTATGAATAAATTTATAAATATGAATTGTGTTTTATGGTAATAATGTAATGTATTTATTAATTCATTTTATGTATTATGCATGTAAATAAAAGGTTTTTTTACAATATTATAAATATCAATACAAGCTTAGGATGCCTTAACAATAATTTTAGTATAAATGAATTAAAATTAAAGTTATCACTCTTGTTGTACATTTTAATTATTGTTAATAATTATTAGGGTTAGGGTTAGGGTTAAAGTGAGATTAGGGTTAATTATTCCCATTAAAATTAGGGTTATGGTTTTATTAAAGTTAAGGTTATTTATATTAAGATTTATTTTATAATAATAAGAAAATAATAATAAAAAATAATTTAAATAATAAGAATTTAATAATAAGAATGTAATGATAATAATTTAACAATTTTTATTTTATTTTAGTTTAATATATTATATATTGCTTTATTAATATTTTAATGTATTCACACTTTATTAATGAATTCATTAATGCATTTAATGTTTATTTAAAGTATTATTAATGTAATAATATATTGTTAATGTATTACATTATAAGTGGAGTAATACTTTAGCAATGTATTATCTAATGATGTATTAATTTATTAATAACATATTAATTTATCAATAATTTAGTAACACTTTAACATTGATTTTCTATCAATGATCTTATGACAAATAAAAATTATTAAATGATTTGTTATGAGTGTCCTTAGAACAAGTATAATTCATCATCTACAATGTTCAAGATTCTTCTATCAATTTCTTTAGAAAAAAGTAAAAATCATTATGTGTAAAATTAAAGATGATTTGATATCAATGTCCTTAAAACAAGTATGATATTAAGTTGAATTCTATGTAATATGGCACATTGGCTCAAATTTCCTATCTTTGTGACAAAGGAAACAATTCATTAGCTTTTAAAAAAAAACACTTGTGAAAACTTCATTTTCATAATATGTTGAACATAAACCAACCTTGTCATGTGATAAACATGAACCGACGTTCAAGTATGATGAACAAAACTGAACATTGCCACACAACGAACATAGTAGTGTCAGAATCTGACGACCATAGTAATGTCACAACGTTTCAAACATATCCCACCATCATAATGTGACAAACATAGCCAATATTGGTTCAATGTGATGAACATAGACTTGTCATCGCAAAGTGATGAACATAGTAATCTTGCAATGTGATGAACATAATCGTGTCACAATCTAAAAAGCATACTAACGTCATAATGTGATTATCATAGCTCTATTGTCGTAATGTGATGAATATAGGCTTGATGTCATAATTTGACAAACATATCCATATTGTCACAATGTGACAAACATAGCCTTGTCATCGCAAAGTGATTAACATAGTAGTTTTAAAATTTGACGAACTTAGTAGTGTCAAAATCTAACAAACATAGTAATGTTGCAATGTGTCAAACATAGCCATGTCATTGTGATGTGATGGACATAGCCCAGCATTGCAATGTGATGAACATACACATATTGTTGCAATGTGAAAAACACAGCCTTCTCATCACAAACTGACAAACATAGTAATGTTGCAATGTTACGAACATAGTACTATAATAATTTGATAATCATATTAATGTCACAAATTTTCAAACAAAGCTCAGTCCCCAAAATGTGCCAAACAAATACCCATCGCCATAATGTGACAAACATACAAATATTGTCACAATATGACAAACATAACCTTGTTGTTGCAAATTGATAAACATGGTAAAGTTGCAATGTGATGAAAATAATAGTGTCACAATATGACAAACATAGTAATGTTACAATGCGTTAAACATAGCCCTATCATCTTAATGTGATGAACATAGACTGCCATAACATTGTGACGAACGTTCCCATATTGTCACAATGTGAAAAACATAGTGTTTCCATAACAAAGTAATGAACATAGTAATGTTGGAATATGATTAGCATGGTAGTATCACAATCTAATAAACATAACAATTTCGTAATGTGTCAAACATAGGCCTGTCATTGAAATCTGACAAACAACTGTGGATTATCCGACAATTAATCTCGAAACATAACCTCGTCGCAGTAATGTCATGAACATACCCAAATTATCCCAATGTTACAAACATAGTCTTTTTGTCACAAAGCGATGAACATTGTAATGTTGCAATGTGACGAACATAATAGAGTCACAATCTGAAAATCATAGTAATGTCACAATGTGTCAAACATAGCCTTGTTGTCGCAATGTGACGAACATATCCATATTGTCACAATGTGATGAACATAGAATCGTCGTCATAATGTGACAAACATACCCATATTGTCGCAATGTGACGAACATTTCCTTTTCATTGCATATTGATGAACATAGTAATGTTTCAAGGTGATGAACATAATAGTGTCACAATATAACAAACACAGTAATGCCGCAATGTCTCAAACATAGCTCCACCATCGTAATGTGATGAACATAGCCATATTGTTCCACTGTGATGAACATAGCCTAGTTGTCACAATGTGATTACAAGAACCTTGTCATTGTAGCGTGACGCAAATATCCTCTCATCATAATGTTAGAAAAATTCCCAAATGCCATTGTCTCGTGAAGATAACACTTTCTCGCAATGTGATGTACACAACCCATCGTCTCGCAAAGATAACTCATTGTATTATTAATGTATTAGAATTTTTGTATTAATTTATTTATTTAAAAGTTAAGAGTTAAAATTAATACATGTTTGGTTTTTTGTGTTATAATAATAGTTTTTGTAAAATTATACATGTAAATAGTGTTTTTCACAATATTATAAATATAAATACAAGCTCAGATGAGCTATAAATATAATTATTTATAAATATGAATTGTTTTTTATGGTAATAATGTAATATATTTCTTAATGCATTATGCATGTAAATAACATGTTTTTCACAATATTATAAATGTATTAACATACCCATATTGTTGCAATGTGAAAAACAGAGCCTTGTCATCACAAACTGATGAACATAGTAATGTTGCAATGTGACATAGATAGTACAATAATAATAATTTGATAATAATATTAATATCACAATTTCAGACAAAGCTCCATCCTCGAAATGTTCCAAACATAGCCCCATCGTCATAATCTGACAAACATGCCCACATTGTCACAATGTGGCAAACATAACCTTGTCATCGCAAAGTGATAAACATAGTAAAGTTGCAATGTGACTAACATAATAGTGTCACAATCTGACAAACATAGTAATGTTGCAATGTGTCAAACATAGCCCTATCATCGTAACGTGATGAACATAGCCTGTCATCACATTATGACGAACATACCCATATTGTCACAATGTGACAAACATAGTCTTTCCATCACAAAGCAATGAACATAGTAATGCAGGAATATGATGAACATGGCAGTGTCACAATCTAATAAACATAAAAATGTCACAATGTGTCAAACATAGACCTCTCATCGCAATGTGACAAACATAGCCTCATCCTCGTAATGTGTCGAACATACCCATATTCTAGCAATGTTACAAACATAGTCTTTTCATCGCAAAGCGATGAACATAGTAATGTTGTAATGTGACGAACATAGTAGTGTCGCAATATGAAAATCATAGTAATGTTACATTGTGTCAAACATAGCCTTGTCGTCTCAATGTGACGAACATAGCCATATTGTCCCAATGTGACAAATATAGCCCCATGGTCATAATGTGACAAACATACCCATATTGTCGCAATGTGACGAACATTGCCTTTTCGTTGCATATTGATGAACATAGTAATGCTGCAAGGTGATGAACATAATAGTGTGATAATATAACAAACACAGTAATGTCGTGATTTGTCAAACACAGCCCCACCGTCATAATGTGACGAACATAGCCATATTTTTCCAATGTGATGAACATAGCATGGTCATCGCCATGTGATTACAAGATCCTCATCATCGCAATATGACGCAAATATCTTCTCATCATAATGTGAGAAAATTTTCCAAATGTCATTGTCTCATGAAGATAACACATTGTCGCAATGTGATGTACACAACCCATTGTCTCACGAAGATAACTCATTGTATTATTAATGTAACAATGTATTGTTAATAAATTAGCATTTTTGTATTAATTAATTTATTTAAAAGTTAAGAGTTAAAATTAATATATGTTTGGTTTTTTGTGTTTTAATAATAGTTTTTGTAAAATTATACATGTAAATAGTGTTTTTCACAATATTATAAAGATAAATACAAGCATGAGTTATAAATATCATTATTTATAAATATGAATTGTTTTTTATGGTAATAATGTAATGCATTTATTAATGCATTATGCATGCAAATAAAATGTTTTTGTCAATATTATAAATATCAATACAAGCTAAGGATGACTTAAACACTAATCTTATTATAAATGCATTAAAATTTAAAGGAAAGTTATGACTCTTGTTATTCATTTCAATTATTGTTAATACTTATTAGGTATAGGGTTAGAATGAGATTAGGGTTTTATTTATTCTCATTAAAATTAGGGTTATTATTTTATTAAAGTTAAGGTTATTTGTATTAAGGTTTGTTTTATAATAATAAGAAAATAACAATTTGTATTAAAAAAATAATAAGAGTTATTAGAGTTACTATTATGAATACATTTGGGTTAGGATCTTATTAAAATTTAGGTTAGAGTTACTTGTATTAGGATTTATTTTATAGTATGAAGATAAAATATTAAAAAAATAATCTATACTTTATTAATGTATAAATAATAATGTATTACAAATATATTTTTACTTTATTGTAGTTTTACAGTATGAATATTATATTAATACATTAATATTTTAATGTATTATCATATTTTTGGACACTTTAGTATTTTATTAGGTTTTTATAGATGCTTTGATAATATACTAATTAATAATACTTTAATATTTTATTAATTTTATTGAGAGTTTATAAATGTATTCATTAATTAACTAATTCTTTAATAATTAATGTATTTGTTCTTTAACAATTTATTTATTGTTATATATTATTAAGGTATTTATTAATTAAAATATTACATTATACATTAATTTATTGATACTTAGTTTATACGTCACATAAAAGTATTAATTAATTAATACTTTTATTCTATGTATTAATACATTAATTAATAAATGTTTTACTTAATTAATTTATTAATAAGTTATATTAATTAATATTTAATAGGTTATATTATTTTATTAATTAATTAATAGGTTAATTAATTAATAAGTTGTTATTAATTAATACTTTAATTTAATTAATAAAGTTTTAATTTATTAATAATCTAATAATTTATTAATAATATATTTATTTATTAATTTATCAATAATTTAGAAATATTTTAATAATTATTAATAACCACATTATTAATAANGCAATGTTACAAACATAGTCTTTTCATCGCAAAGCGATGAACATAGTAATGTTGTAATGTGACGAACATAGTAGTGTCGCAATCTGAAAATCATAGTAATGTCACATTGTGTCAAACATAGCCTTGTCTTCTCAATGTGATGAACATAGCCATATTGTCCCAATGTGACAAATATAGCCCCATGGTCATAATGTGACAAACATACCCATATTGTTGCAATGTGACGAACATTGCCTTTTCATTGCATATTGATGAACATAGTAATTTTGCAAGGTGATGAACATAATAGTGTGATAATATAACAAACACAGTAATGTCGCGATTTGTCAAAGACAGCCCCACAGTCATAATGTGACGAACATAGCCATATTTTTCCAATGTGATGAACATAGCATGGTCATCGCCATGTGATTACAAGAACCTCATCATCGCAATATGACGCAAATATATTCTCATCATAATGTGAGAAAATTTTCCAAATGTCATTGTCTCATGAAGATAACACATTGTCGCAATGTGATGTACACAACCCATTGTCTCACGAAGATAACTCATTGTATTATCAATGTAACAATGTATTGTTAATAAATTAGCATTTTTGTATTAATTAATTTATTTAAAAGTTAAGAGTTAAAATTAATATATGTTTGGTTTTTTGTGTTTTAATAATAGTTTTTGTAAAATTATACATGTAAATAGTGTTTTTCACAATATTATAAATATAACTACAAGCATGAGTTATAAATATCATTATTTATAAATATGAATTGTTTTTTATGGTAATAATGTAATGCATTTATTAATGCATTATGCATGCAAATAAAATGTTTTTGTCAATATTATAAATATCAATACAAGCTAAGGATGCCTTAAACACTAATCTTATTATAAATGCATTAAAATTTAAAGGAAAGTTATGACTCTTGTTATTCATTTCAATTATTGTTAATATTTATTAGGTATAGGGTTAGAGTGAGATTAGGGTTTGAGTTATTCTCATTAAAATTAGGGTTATTGTTTTATTAAAGTTAAGGTTATTTGTATTAAGGTTTGTTTTATAATAATAAGAAAATAACAATTTGTATTAAGAAAATAATAAGAATTATTAGAGTTAATATTATGAATATATTTGGGTTAGGATTATTCTTATTAAAATTTAGGTTAGGGTTAATTGTATTAGGATCTATTTTATAGTATGAAGAAAAAATATTAAAAAAATAATCTATACTTTACTAATGTATAAATAATAATGTATTACAAATATATTTTTACTTTATTGTAGTTTTACAGTATGAATATTGTATTAATACATTAATATTTTAATGTATTATCATTTTTTTTTGGACACTTTAGTATTTTATTAGGTTTTTATAGATGCTTTGATAATATACTAATTAATAATATTTTAATATTTTATTAATTTTATTGAGAGTTTATAAATGTATTCATTAATTAACTAATTCTTTAATAATTAATGTATTTGTTCTTTAACAATTTATTTATTGTTATATATTATTAAGGTATTTATTAATTAAAATATTACATTATACATTAAATACATTAATTTATTGATACTTAGTTTATACGTCACATAAAAGTATTAATTAATTAATACTTTTATTCTATGTATTAATACATTAATTAATAAATGTTTTACTTAATTAATTTATTAATAGGTTATATTAATTAATATTTAATAGGTTATATTATTTTATTAATTAATTAATAGGTTAATTAATTAATAAGTTGTTATTAATTAATACTTTAATTTAATTAATAAAGTTTTAATTTATTAATAATCTAATAATTTATTAATAATATATTTATTTATTAATTTATCAATAATTTAAAAATATTTTAATAATTATTAATAACCACATTATTAATAATTTATTTTTTCTTTAGCAATTTTTTAATGTATAATGTATTAATATAATATATTATATATTATTAAGGTATTTACTAATTCAAATATTACATTATAAATTAATATATTGATACTTAATTTATACATCACATTAAGGTATTAATTAATTTATACTTTAATTTTATGTATTAATATATTAATTAGTAAATAGATTGTTATTATTACATTAATTAACAGGGTGTTATTAATTTATACTTTAATTTAATTTAAAAAGTTTTAATTTATTTATAATGTAATAATTTATTAATAATGTATTTATTTATTAATTTACCAATAATTTAGTAATACTTTAATAGTGATAAATAACCACATTATTAATACTTTGTTAATAATATTTTATTATTATTTATTGATACTTTGTTATCATTTATTAATACCTTGTAATTAATAGGATGTTATTAATTATTACTTAATACATTAATTAGTAAATTTTTTACTTTATAAATTAAGTAATAAGTTATATTAATTAATATTTAATAGATTATATTACTTTATTAATTAATTAATAAATTATATTAATAATACACTTTATTAGTAATAAAATACATTATTAATGTATTAGTTATTTAATATGTTACATTATACATTAATTTATTACTTAATTAATATGTATCCAATAAATAATAAGTTATACATTACATTAATAATACATTAATGTATTCTTTATTAAAGTATTATATTTTTGCAATATATCAATTAATAATGTATTAATTAATTAATATATTACATTATTAATGTATCAATCAATTAATATATTATCAATGTATGAGTCAATTAATATGTTACATTACACAAATGTAAATTAATACTTTAATTTATACATTAATAAACCATTAAATTATATAAATTAATATAAGATGTTAGCTTATTACATTAATACATTATAATTATATATTAATGTAAAGTAATAATTAGCTAACACATTAATGGTCATCCCCAAGACATGTTGTTACGTGAACTAGCAACAATCACTTTATAAAGGTGAAAAATGGTGCCCATTTATCTATATCAACCACATTTATAAAATGATTGTATTTTAAATTTTAAATTTTATTTTTGAAAACATTAATATATGGATGCTTTGTTAATGTATTTATTGATATTATTTTCAATGTATGGATGTTTTATTAATCTATTAAATTAATAATATTTTAATACTTTATTAAGTTTTTATAAATGTATTTATTATTTAACTAATTCTTTACTGATTAATGTAATATTATTATTAATATATTTATTTATTAATATAATAATGTAGTAGTTTAATATTTATATTTTATGTAATAATGTTTTTTTTTATTTTGACAATTTACTAATGTATTAATTTATTTATATTTTAACTATCTTTTAATGTATAATGGAATAATGTATAAATTGATTAATATATTATATTAATAAGGTATTTATTAATTAATATATTACATTTATACATTAATGTATTGATAGTTACTTTATAAAATGTATTTATCATCTTTATACATAATTGATGCAGGAGCATCGCCAGCGTGGAGCGGAAGACGGTTGGACAGCGCCAGCACAAATTTTGAAAACACCTTGATATTGTTGCACAAACATTAATGTTTGGATTTAATGAAGCGCACTTTGTATATTGTATTGGACCTTGAGTGGATAGCTCTCGTCCTTAGGTGATAGACGACATTTAATTTAGTTAATGTTGGTAGATAGGATTTTAATTCTAGATTTGATAGTTTTAGCGTCCAAGAGGGAAAATGGATATAGACACTCTCCTTTGTACATTGTAACATTATCAAGCATTGAGGAAGAGAAGAGCAAGCAGAGAAGTGTATGAAGAACACACATGTATAGACATTTGAATTAATAGAAGAAAGCTTTGATTCAAATTCATGAGTTGTGTTGTTTCTCTGTGTATTGATGTTATGCTCATGAATGTTTGCTTCCTGTTATACATTTGCTTTTATATGTTGTGTATGTGATTTCATGGTTGAATTGAAATCTAAGAGGAAGAAGGAATTAGTTTCAGTTGTTTCTCTATTCTGAGCCAGAGGATTCCTGCAAGGAGTGCAGTTGAATTTATCTGCAAGGAGTGCATTGACAAAGGGCTTCAGATAGAGATAAATTTTGTTCTAAGTTCCCAGAAGTGCAGATTGGGCACCGGAGCCGTGTAAGGCGTGCACAAGCTAGACGAAGTCTCAAAGTTGAGATTCTGAGCAAAGGGAATTAGGGTTGCTATTGCAGGTGTGCGCAAAGTCGAGGCTTCAACACTTAGATGTTGTTGAAGGTTTGTCGTAAGGAGTGCGTGCGAAAGTTTTCTGAAGAGACTCTAGAGTTGTGAGAAAAGATCAGGAAGGATAGGCCTTCGAGTTCGTCAAAGGACAGCATAGACAAAGTCGTGCCTGGAAGGTTTGCAAGAAGCGTCGTCGATTTGTGAGCAAGTGGACGAGTTTTGCAGAAGGACACTTCGTCACTTCATGGATTGCACAAGGGAGAGTGGACGGACGAAATCTTTAGAGGAGATTCCATGAAGTTTCGTGGGTCGTTGGATCTCACGGGGGTGTGAGGAAGCTATGTGTAAGCGTGAAGGAGGTTCGAAGCTCAGGACAGATTGAGCCATTGATCCAAGCCAGCTAGGGCCATTGGATCCTTCGCGAGATCGCCTATCAAGGTTTCGCGAGAAAAGAGTCAAGGATTTGGCCAGGGGAATCGCAATATTTCCATAAGCAATATCCTAATGGCTTCATAAATAGTGTGGGACACAGAAGTTGGTGACGTGGATAGGTGATGTGATTCATCGGAATCTCGCTGCACGAAGTCCTGAATTTGGGCGTTAGGATT
>JASDQU010106562.1:100002-114458 GCA_032191745.1 Picea mariana | reverse complement strand
TAATAAGTTGTTATTAATTAATACTTTAATTTAATTAATAAAGTTTTAATTTATTAATAATCTAATAATTTATTAATAATATATTTATTTATTAATTTATCAATAATTTAGAAATATTTTAATAATTATTAATAACCACATTATTAATAATTTATTTTTTCTTTAGCAATTTTTTAATGTATAATGTATTAATATAATATATAATATATTATATATTATTAAAGTATTTACTAATTAAAATATTACATTATAAATTAATGTATTGATACGTAATTTATACATCACATTAAGGTATTAATTAATTTTATGTATTAATATATTAATTAGTAAATAGGTTCTTATTAATTAATAATTTGTTATTAATATATAAAAAGGGTTGTTATTATTTATCAATATTTTGTTATTATTTATTAATATTTTTTAATTAATAGGTTGTTATTAATTAATACTTTGTTATTAATTGGTTGTTATTCATTAATTAATATATTGTTATTAATTAATAATTAATAATTAATACATTAATTAGTAAATAGATTGTTATTATTACATTAATTAAGAGGGTGCTATTAATTTATACTTTAATTTAATTTAAAAAGTTTTAATTTATTTATAACCTAATAATTTATTAATAATGTATTTATTTATTAATTTACCAATAATTTAGTAATACTTTAATAGTGATAAATAACCACAATATTAATACTTTGTCAATAATACTTGGTCATTAATAGGTTGTTATTATTTATTAATACTTTGTTATCATTTATTAATACCTTGTAATTAATAGGATGTTATTAATGATTACTTAATACATTAATTAGTAAATGTTTTACTTTATAAATTAAGTAATAAGTTATATTAATTAATATTTAATAGATTATATTACTTTATTAATTAATTAATAAGTTATATTATTAATACACTTTATTAGTAATAAAGTACATTATTAATGTATCCAATAAATAATAAGTTATACATTACATTAATAATACATTAATGTATTATTCTTTATTAGTGTATTATATTTTTGCGATATATAAATTAATAATGTATTAATTAATTAATATATTACATTATTAATGTATCAATCAATTAATATATTATTAATGTATGAGTCAATTAATATGTTACATTACACAAATGTAAATTAATACTTTAATTTATACATTAATAAACCATTAAATTATATAAATTAATATAAGATGTTAGCTTATTACATTAATACATTATAATTATATATTAATGTAAAGTAATAATTAACTAACACATTAATGGTCATCCCCAAGATATGTTGTTAGGTGAACTAGCAACAATCACTTTATAAAGGTGAAAAATGGTGCCCATTTATCTATATCAACCACATTTATAAAATGATTGTATTTTAAATTTTAAATTTTATTTTTGAAAACATTAATATATGGATGCTTTGTTAATGTATTTATTAATATTATTTTTAATGTATGGATGTTTTATTAATCTATTAAATTAATAATATTTTAATACTTTATTAAGTTTTTATAAAGGTATTTATTATTTAACTAATTCTTCACTCATTAATGTAATATTATTATTAATATATTTATTTATTAATATAATAATGTAGTAGTTTAATATTTATTTTTATGTAATAATGTTTTTTTTATTTTGACAATTTACTAATGTATTAATTTATTTATATTTTAACTATCTTTTAATGTATAATGGAATAATGTATAAATTGATTAATACAATATATTAATAAGGTATTTATTAATTAATATATTACATTTATACATTAATGTATTGATAGTTACTTTATAAAATGTATTTATCATCTTTATACATAATTGATGCAGGAGCATCGCCAACAACATCAAGCGAGCCAGCGTGGAGCGGAAGACAGTTGGACAGCGCCAGCACAAATTTTGAAAACACCTTGATATTGTTGCGCAAACATTAATGTTTGGATTTAATGAAGCACACTTTGTATATTGTATTGGACCTTGAGTGGATAGCTCTCGTCCTTAGGTGATAGACGACATTTAATTTAGTTAATGTTGGTAGATAGGATTTTAATTCTAGATTTGATAGTTTTAGCATCCAGGAGGGAAAATGGATATAGACACTCTCCTTTGTACATTGTAACATTATCAAGCATTCAGGAAGAGAAGAGCAAGCATAGAAGTGTATGAAGAACACCCATGTATAGACATTTGAATTAATGGAAGAAAGCTTTGATTCAAATTCATGAGTTGTGTTGTTTCTCTGTGTATTGATGTTATGCTCATGAATGTTTGCTTCCTGTTATACAGTTGCTTTTATATGTTGTGTATGTGATTTCATGGTTGAATTGAAATCTAAGAGGAAGAAGGAATTAGTTTCAATTGTTTCTCTATTCTGAGCCAGAGGATTCCTGCAAGGAGTGCAGTTGAATTTATCTGCAAGGAGTGCATTGACAGAGGGCTTCAGATAGAGATAACTTTTGTTCTAAGTTCCCAGAAGTGCAGATTGGGCACCGGAGCCGTGTAAGGCGTGCACAGGCTAGACGAAGTCTTAGAGTTGCGATTCTGAGCAAAGGGAATTAGGGCTGCTGTTGTAGGTGTGCGCAAAGTCGAGGCTTCAACACTTAGACATTGTTGAAGGTTTGTCATAAGGAGTGCGTACGAAAGTTTCCTGAAGAGACTCGAGAGTTGTGAGAAAAGATCAGGAAGGATAGGCCTTCGAGTTCGTCAAAGGACGGCATAGACAAAGTCGTGCCTGGAAGGTTTGCAAGAAGCGTCGTCGATTTGTGAGCAAGTGGACGAGTTTTGCAGAAGGACACTTCGTCACTTCATGGATTGCACAAGGGAGAGTGGACGGACGAAATCTTTAGAGGAGATTCCATGAAGTTTCGTGGGTCGTTGGATCTCACGGGGGTGTGAGGAAGCTATGTGTAAGCGTGAAGGAGGTTCGAAGCTCAGGACAGATTGAGCCATTGATCCAAGCCAGCTAGGGCCATTGGATCCTTCGCGAGATCGCCTATCAAGGTTTCGCGAGAAAAGAGTCAAGGATTTGGCCAGGGGAATCGCAATATTTCCATAAGCAATATCCTAATGGCTTCATAAATAGTGTGGGACACAGAAGTTGGTGACGTGGATAGGTGATGTGATTCATCGGAATCTCGCTGCACGAAGTCCTGAATTTGGGCGTTAGGATTCGCGATCCCGTGAAGTTCGAATTCCCGACAGGGAGGTGTGATCGTGGAGAAGGTCAACTCACGAGCATATCGGAATTTTGGCACATCAGGACTTGGGAGTTGGAGGACCAAGTGTTTGGTGTCGCAAGCAGCGAAGTCGTGATAGAGCGAAGTCCCGAGAGAGGAAAGAGGAAGTCAGCGTTGATTGACACATCGGGTCTTGGGTATTCGAGAGCCCAGTGATCAACCAAAGACTCATAAAGTTACGAGTCCCGATCCTCTGATAATTCAAGGAAGGGGGATCGCGCGAAGAAAACTATGGGTGCAGATTTCCCGATAGGGGAATAGAAGAACAATTGAGTTCTTCGGGCCGNTCGCGAGAAAAGAGTCGAGGATTTGGCCACGAGAATCGCGATATTGCGATAAGCAATATCCCAATGGCTTCATAAATAGTGTGGGCCACAGAAGTTGGTGACGTGGACAGGTGACGTGAATCATCAGAATCGCGCCGCAAGAAGTCCTGAATTTGGGCGTTAGGATTCGCGATCCCGTGAAGTCCGAAGTCCTGACGGGGAGGTGTGATCGTGGAGAAGGTCAACTCACGAGCATATCAGAATTTTGGCACATCGGGACTTAGGAGTTGGAGGACTGAGTGTTTGGTGTCGCAAGCAGCGAAGTCGCGATAGAGCGAAGTCCCGAGAGAGGAAAGAGGAAGTCAGCGTTGATTGACACATCGGGTCTTGGGTATTCGAGAGCCCAGTGATCAACCAAAGACTCGCGAAGCTGTGAGTCCCGATCCTCCGATAAGTCAAGGAAGGGGGATCGCGTGAAGAAAACTATGGGTGCAGATTTCCCGATAGGGGAATAGAAGAACAATTGAGTTCTTCGGGCCGTGGAGAGAGAAGGTCCTTTGAGAGCAGTCGTGCTCCGAGGAGTGCGGTTGTCGATCAGTTGTGGTATCAGAGCGGGAATATCTCTTTTCTTTCTGTAGCAGAGAAGAGGAAATTTACCATGCCGACCAGAAGAGAAAGACAGTGACCTGATCCAGAGGACAGAGAGGTATGAAGAAGAGGCAGGCCAATAGGAAATCCAGAAATGGAGAGGCAGATGAGAGATCTTTGAGCAAGACTTGAAGAGATGGAGACAACTCAAAGACGCATAGTTAGTGCGAGGAATTTCAGCGATTCAGAGGATGAAGTTGAGGCTGAATGAGAGGAAGAAGTTGCAACCGAAGATGCATCAACTGAGCGATTTATTAAAGCTATCGCCAGGATGGGCGCGAAAGCGAAGATGGACATCCTAGTCTATGAGGGGAACTTGGATGCAGAAGAGCTTCTAGACTGGATTAGAGCTTTTGATACCTAATTTGACTACGAAAAGATCGAAGAGGACAAGAAGGTCAGACATGTTGTCACGCGCTTGAAGGGACATGTAGCCTTATGGTGGGACAAGCTACAAGCTAACAGACGCTACAAAGGCAAGCAGAATATCAAGAGTTGGGATCGAATGATCGCGAAGATAAAGGCGAAGTTCATCCCAAGAGACTACCAAATTACTTTGTTCAAGAGGATGCAGAACCTGAGACAGAAGCCGATGACAGTGAAAGAATACACTAAGGAATTCTATCAACTAAACATCGGAGTAGGTCATCGGGAGAGCGATGATGAAAATGTTGCTAGATATCTGAATGGTCTGAGATACGACATTCAGGATCAATTGAGCATGGTAACCATCCGAATGGTGGAGGATTCTTATCAGATGGCTTTGAAAGAAGAGGAGAAGTTGAGCGGTAAGAAAGGTCAGCGAGGGTGAGGCAGAAGTCAGCCTAGAGGCAAAGCAGTTTCCCAGGACAAATTCCAGAAGCCCACGGAGGAATGGAAGAAACCTCAGGGTAAGGCAGAAAGGGGTGGAACCTCACAGAGAGGGCCACATATTGAACAGAGAGGGTAGCATACAGAGCAGAGTGGAGGATATGCTGATGGAAACACTTTTCCTCGCACCAGAGGTAGAGGAAGAGGTCGAGGTGGAGTAATCACATGCTTCACATGTGGAAAGAATGGGCACAGGTCATTTGAGTGTCGAGAGAAAAAGAAGGACATTGGGGAAGTTCACATCACTGAGGCGTAGAAGTGGGATGTTGAGACCGAAGACACAGAAGGTGGAAGTTTGCTGATGATGCGTAAATTTATATTAACACTCAGGAAGGAGGTGGAGGACTCAGCTCAGAGGACCAAACTTTTCAGAACAGCTTGCAAGACCAAGGATTGAGTGTGAAAGGTTATCGTGGACAGCAGTAGCACAGATAATCTTGTTTCAACCGAGATGGTGGAAAAGCTGGAGATGGAGACAACTGATCACCCGAGTCCATACAAAGTTTCATGGCTATAGAAGGGACATCAAGTAAGTGTCACTAAACAGTGTTTAGTTGAATTCAAGATAGGTGGATATAATGATAAAGTACTCTGTGATGTTATTTCCATGGATGTATGTCATTTATTGCTGGGTAGACCATGGAAATATGACAGAAATGTGGTTCATGATGGGAGAATGAACACATATACTTTAGAGAAGGATGNGTGTTCATTCTCCCATCATGAACCACATTTCTGTCATATTTCCATGGTCTACCCAGCAATAAATGACATACATCCATGGAAATATGACAGAAATGTGGTTCATGATGGGAGAATGAACACATATACTTTAGAGAAGGATGGGAGGACACACAGGTTGCTTCCGATAAAGGATAAGGAAGTGAAACCGGAAGTGAGAAACACAATACTTCTCATGAGTGGGAAGGAACTTCTTATAGAGGTAGAGAAGAAGGAAGATCCACAATTCTTTGTGGTCAGAAAACCAAGGATTGTTCTGACTAGCACAAGAGTGGATGATTTACTAGATGAGATTCGAGAACTGCTGGAAGAGTTCCCTGACATCGTGGTGGATGAATTACCTCGTTCGTTACCACCGATGAGGAGTTTGAGTCATCACATAGACCTCATACTAGGAGCAAGTTTGCCAAACAAAGCTGCATACAGGTTGACACCGCAAGAAAATGAGGAGGTTAAGAGGCAGGTCTAGGAGTTATTGGACAAAGGATTAGTCAGGGAAAGCTTGAGCCCATGTGTTGTTTCGACAGTACTCAGTCCAAAGAAGGATGGAGGATGGAGAATGTGTACCGAATCAAGGGCGATTAACAAGATAACCATCAGGTATAGGTTTCCATTGCTAAGAATGGATGATCTGATGGATTGCCTGAGCGGGGCAAAATATTTTTCAAATATAGATTTGAAGAGCGGATATCACCAAATTCGCATGAGGGAAGGCGATGAGTGGAAGACAGCCTTCAAGACCAATGAAGGATTGTATGAATGGCTAGTCATGCCGTTTGGCTTGAAAAATGCACCGAGTACATTTATGAGGTTGATGAATGAAGTCCTGAGGGAATTCATCGAAAAATTTGTCGTCGTATATCTGGACGATATATTGATTTTCAGTAAGACAAAGGCTGAACATTTGAAGCATTTGGCCATTGTGATGAGGAAGCTACAGCAGCAAAAGCTCTTGATCAATATGAAGAAGTGCTCATTTATGAAGACAGAACTCATTTATTTGGGGTTTGTTATTTCAACGAATGAGTTGAAGATGGATCCGGATAAAGTGGAAGTGATCAAGAATTGACCATCACCGAGAAATATTTTTGAGGTGAGGATTTTTCATGGTTTGGCTAGTTTCTATCGAAAGTTCATCAGAAATTTCAGTGGAATTAGCACAGCAATGATGGACATAGTGAAGACGCAGCATAAATCTTTTCATTGGACAACAGAGGCTGAGAAGAGCTTCAATCTGTTGAAGCAGAAGATCACAGAACAATTGGTGTTGGTGTTGTCGTATTTTCAGAAGACATTTCAGGTGAAATGTGACGCAAGTGGGTTTTCCATAGGAGCGGTCTTGAGTCAGGAAGACAGGCTAGTTGCATATTTCAGCGAGAAGATGGATGAGGCGAAACTAAAGTACTCCACATATGATAAATAATTTTATGCTATCATACAGGCATTGAAGAAGTGGAGTCATTACTTGATCCCAAAAGAATTTGTATTGTATAGTGATAATCATGCATTGCAATTTGTGAGTCAACAGGAGAAGTTGAATCAGAAACATGCAAAATGGGTAGAGTATATGCAGAATTTCACATTTGTGATTAAGCATATTTTGGGTACTACTAACAAAGTGGTTGATGCTTTGAGCAGGAAGTGTTTTTTGCTGTAGGAATTTCGAGTCAAAACCTTGGGTTTTGAAAATCTCAGGAACATGTATGTAGGTGATGCAGATTTTGCAAAGGCGTATGAAGCAGCTGAGAATCTAGTTCTCAGAGACAGAAGCACGTGGATAGATTATATGATCCAGGAGGGATTCTTGTTTAGAGGCAATCAACTGTGTATTCCAAATTGATCCATGAGGGAGAACTTGTTGATGGAGAAAAACAGTGGTGGATTGGCAGGACATTTTGGCCATGACAAAACATTTGCGAAGTTGAGCGAGTCTTACTTTTGGCTAGGGATGCGGTCAGAAGTCAAGTGATTTGTTGACAGATGTCGAGTTTTCCATCATTCGAAGGGGAGGAAACAGAATGCAGGATTTTATCAGCCATTGCCCATACCAGAGAGATCATGGGAGGCAATTAGCATGGATTTTGTATTGGGTTTGCCAAGGACACAAAGAGGTGTTAATTCTATCTTTGTAGTGGTGGACAGGTTTTCTAAGATGGCACATTTCATTTCATGGTAGATGACCAGCGATGCGACTCACATCGCAAATCTATTTTTCAAGGAGGTCATTCGACTTCATGGATTGTCGAAGAGCATAGTTTCGGACAGGGACACCAAATTCATAGGGCATTTTTGGAGGACCTTATGGAAGAAATTGGGAACTAAATTAGCATCTAGTTCTGCTTATCATCCTCAGACGGATGGACAAACGGAATTGGTCAACAGAAGTCTGGGAGACTTGCTGAGAAGCTTGGTGACAGAGCACCATAGCAGCTGGGACCATGTATTATCACAAGCAGAGTTCACATACAATGATTCAGTGAATTGGAGCACATGGAAGAGTCCATTTCAGATTGTGTATGGAGTGCAACCGAGAGGAGTTTCTGAATTAAGGGATTCATAACAGACTGCGACTAATAGTGCTAGTGTAGAGGAATTTGTTGAGGCAATGAAATAACTTCACAGCAGGGTGAAGCAGCGACTGATAGATTCAAATCAGGAGTACAAGCGCAGAGCAGACCAGCGAAGGAGACAGCTTCAGTTTGAAGTTGGCGATCTAGTTCTGGCACACTTAAGGAAAGAAAGGTTCCGAAGGGGAACATACAATAAGCTGAAGATGAAAAAGATCGGGCCATGCAAAGTCTTGAGGAGATTTGGAGAAAATGCTTATGAGATTGAGTTGCCGGATGGCATCGGAATATCTCCGATATTTAATATTGCATATTTATACCCATACAAGGTTGGAGAATAAGATACTGGAACTGAGCAACCAATCATCCAGTGGACGAAGCAGATGTCAATTGCAGAAAATCCACAGATGAAGTGCATACTGGAGAAGAGAGTAGGAAAGAAGACTAGGAGAAAGGAGTACTATGAGTATCTGGTCAAGTGGAAGAACCACCTAGTGGAAGATGCCAGCTGGGAGAGCGAAGTAGTGATACAAAAGCATGGACATACCGTAAAGGAGCTCATGGGAAGGAGCCCATGAAAGTTTTCAAGCTGAGGAGTATGATGCAGGAGCATCGCCAACAACATCAAGCAAGCCAGCATGGAGCGGAAGACAGTTGGACAGCGCCAGCACAAATTTTGAAAACACCTTGATATTGTTGCTAAAACATTAATGTTTGGATTTAATGAAGCGCACTTTGTATATTGTATTGGACATTGAGTGGATAGCTCTCGTCCTTAGGTGATAGACGGCATTTAATTTAGTTAATGCTAGTAGATAGGATTTTAATTCTAGATTTGATAGTTTTAGCGTCCAAGAGGGAAAACGGATATAGACACCCTCCTTTGTACATTGTAACATTATCAAGCATTCAGGAAGAGAAGAGAAAGCAGAGAAGTGTATGAAAAACACCCATGTACAGACATTTGAATTAATAGAAGAAAGCTTTGATTCAAATTCATGGGTTGTGTTGTTTCTCTGTGTATTGATGTTATGCTCATGAATGTTTGCTTCCTGTTATACATTTGCTTTCATATGCTGTGTATGTGATTTCATGGTTGAATTGAAATCTAAGAGGAAGAAGGAATTAGTTTCAATTGTTTCTCTATTCTGAGCCAGAGGATTCCTGCAAGGAGTGCAGTTGAATTTGTCTGCAAGGAGTGCGTTGACAGAGGGCTTCAGATAGAGATAACTTTTGTTCTAAGTTCCCAGAAGTGAAGATTGGGCACCGAAGCCGTGCAAGGCGTGAGCAGGCTAGACGAAGTCTCAGAGTTGCAATTCTGAGAAAAAACAATTAGGGTTGTTGTTGTAGGTGTGCACAGAGTCAAGGTTTCAACACTTAGACGTTGTTGAAGGTTTGCCGTAAGAAGTTCGTGCGAAAGTTTCCTGAAGAGACTCGAGAGTTGTGAGAAAAGATCAGGAAGGATAGGCCTTTGAGTTCGTCAAAGGATGGCATAGACAAAGTTGTTCCTGGAAGGTTTGCAACAAGCATCGTCGATTTGTGAGCAAGTGGACGAGTTTTGTAGAAGGACACTTCGTCACTTCGTGGATTGCACAAGGGAGAGCAGATGGACGAAATCTTTGCAGGAGATTCCACGAAGTTTCGTGGGCCGTTGGATCTCATGGGGGTGTGAGGAGGCTACGTGTAAGCGTGAAGGAGGTTCGAAGCTCAAGACGGGTTGAGCTAGTGATCGAAGCCAGCTAGGGTTGTTGGATTCATTGCGAGATCGCCTATCAGGGTTTCGCAAGAAAAGAGTTGAGGATTTGGCCACGGGAATCGCGATATTTCCATAAGCGATATCCCGATGGATTCATAAATAGTGTGGGCCACAGAAGTTGGTGACATGGACAGGTGACGCGAATCATCGAAATCTTGCCGCGAGAAGTCCTGAATTTGGGCGTTAGGATTCGCGATCCCGCGAAGTCCGAAGTCCCGATGGGGAGGTGTGATCGTGGAGAAGGTCAACTCGCGAGCATATCGGAATTTCGGCACATCGGGACTCGAGAGTTGGAGGGCCGAGTGTTTGGTGTCGCAAGCAGCGAAGTCCCGATAGAGCGAAGTCCCGAGAGAGGAAAGAGGAAGTCAGCGTTGATTGACACATCGGGTCTCAGGGATTCGAGAGCCCAGTGATCAACCAAAGACTCGCGAAGTTGTGAGTCCCGATCCTCCGATAAGTCAAGGAAGGGGGATCGCGCGAAGAAAACTGTGGGTGCAGATTTCCCGATAGGGGAATAGAAGAACAATTGAATTCTTCGGGCCATGGAGAGAGAAGGTCCTGTGAGAGCGGTCGTGCTCCGAGGAGTACGGTTGTCGATCAATAATATTAACAATAATAATATATTTTTCAATTACCATTATTAATATAATAATGTATTTTTTTATTATTATATTAATTAATTGATTAATTATATATTTATTAATTAATACTTTATTACTTTGGTACATTTATGTAATATGATATCAATATCAAAGTATTTATATATTATTACTTTATTAATATATTTAACAATCTTTTATTATTTAATAGTATATTAAACAAATTACTTAATTAATTGATTAATATGTTACATTATTACTTATTATTACTTTTTAATGTATTTAGTTTATATTACTTTATTATTATGACATGGTTACTTTATTATTATTATTTAGTTTATTATTGTGTTATGCAGTATTTTATTTCTCATTAATTAATATATATTTTGTAATTTATTATTAATTAATAATTTTCATTTATTTAGTTATAATTAGTTAATTATTAACAATTAAGTAATTAATTATTATAATTTAATTAATTATTAATAATTAGTTTTAAAAAATTAAAAATAATTAATTATTATTTACTATTAATTTATTAATGATTGCATGTCCACATTCAACTAGCAACAATCATATTTATGTAAAAAGTGGTTGATATATATAAATTCATTTTTCATCTTTTTAAATTAATAACATCCATCGATATATATGAACTACTTTTTACATAAATATGGTTATTACTGATATATATCTACCACTTTTTACATAAATGTAATTATTACTAATATATATATATTTATATTCAATACATTATATATATAAATATTTAATTTTTTTTTTATTAAAATAATATTTGATATCATAATCAATATAAACCAAAAAACTAAATCTTATGCATTGATTTACTGTTATATATATATATATATATGAAAATATTTAATAACTCATCAATATAGACTTAAAAAAGTTGGTTTATTATGTCAGCCTCCTATGTTTTACAACATCGGTCCTCAACTCCCACCAATATAGACTTAAAAAAGTTGGTTTATTATGTCAGCCTCCTATGTTTTACAACATCGGTCCTCAACTCCCACCTAGATCCCCATCAACCCACTATAATAAACTTAAATATTATTAACTTAAACATTAATTAAATTTATATCAAATAATTAGTATAGCCTTCATAAAAATGATTGCTTATCATACTTATTTTCTTGCCAGAAGTAACTCCAGTGGTTATTTTTTTTTTTATAAAATATTACAACATCGATCCTCAACTCCCACCTAGATCCCCATCAACCCACTATAATAAGCTTAAACATCAATTAAATTTATATCAAACTTAAATATTATAAACTTAAACATCAATTAAATTTATATCAAATAATTAGGATAGTCTTCATAAAAATGATTGCTTATCATACTTATTTTCCTGCAAGAAGTAAATAAATTTATTTTTTTATAAATTATAAATTTATCGTATAAAGTAATTTATTTTTAATAATTTGGATGAAGAATTATAAAAACATTATATGAATAGTTTTAAAATTTATTAATATATTTAATAAATTTAATGAAATAATCTTTTTTTATATAATAATATTAAATATATTAATAGTAATAATTAAATAATATTAAAAGTAATGTAATATTTATATAATGTATTATAATTATTTGTATTTTAAATTAAAGTAGATTAAATTAGACAAAATATATCTCTATTTAATAAAGTGAAATTTTATTTTATTATTTTTATTTTATTTATTTTATAAAAGAGGATAATGGTACTTTTACATTTGGGTAGCATGACTATGTAAGGATTCTTAACTTTTCAAAAACCATTAAGGAATTTTAATATATTCATAACTTTTCTTAAATATATTAATAATATTAAATGTAATGTATTATTTATGCAATGTATTAGATTAAATTAAGTAAGATAAAATTTTATTTAATAAAGTTAGAAAAATTGACAATTTGTTTTTTGAATAAATAAAATTAATATTATAAAAATTATCTTATTTTCATTAAAATGAATAAAAATGAGTTAAAAATATATGAGAAAATATGAGATGAATAAATTAGAAAATAGTTTGAAAAATAAAATGTAGAAGAAAAATAGTGAACAAAAGCTCCTGAAATGTAGTGAAAAATAGTTACTTAACATTTTCACAAGTATTGATCTTAAGAACACAAACAACCTTAATAGCTCAATGATTTTAGCATGAGTTCTCTCCATAATAGTAATTTCAAATGAAATTTTGCATCTCAATATAATCAAAATTTCTATCAGGAGTTTTTGTTTTGAAAGCTAAAATTTAAGCATAGATAAAAACACCAATTGAAAAAAAAAATGGTTTTTATTTTTTTTAATTGAACTAAAATTTTTGAAATAAAATTATTTTTTTGGTTTTTATTTTTTTTATTGAAATAAAACTTTTATTTAAAAAAACTTTAATAGCTTTCACTTGAGTTATAACTTTTTTTTCATTATTTTTTTTCAAATAAATTAAGATAAGCAATATATATATTTTTTATTTAAATAATCTTTTAAATTCAACATACTTGTTTTCATGTTTATACATTTTATATTTCGCATTCACTCTCTTTCTTTCAATTTAGGATTACATTTCATTTATAGCTTTTAAGGCTTTCAGTTTCTTTCTTTTGTGCTCCTCCTTTCTCTTTCTTTCAATTTACAATGCCATTTATTCTCTAGTACCTAGCTTTTTATTGCCTTGACACTTTCCCACCAAATATTTCATCTATAGTTTTTAAATTTTCACTTTATCCTTGGTGATCTTCCTTTCAACTTTAAAAAATTATATTTATGAAATTATAATTATGATGTTTTTATTTTATGTTTTCTAATTAATATAATTAATATATTGAATGTTTTAATTATTATGATTATTTTTTATGTTATGTATTTTAATCTTATTTCAATTTTAATATATTGGTGTTACATGAGTTTACTCATTTCATTCATATTAGTTTACAAAGTGCACGTAGATTAGTTTTTTTTATGTATGGTCATCATACATGTAGTGGAAGTGATTGTTGGAATATAGAAGTTGGTGTGCTCGTTTTACCATTGACGATACCCTCGTCACCCAACCATAGGCCGAACCCTCCCTCTAAGCACCTTAACCTTGACTGAGAATTCCTCCGGAAGTAAACCCTAGGCTAGATAGTCAAACAAAGGGTAGCGCACCCTTCCCCAAGGATAACGCATCACAAAAGATGATCAAATAGTCCAAACCCTAGCCAAGAGATATTCAAGCCAATACTGAGAACTAGCTGCTGCTGCAGCTGCACCTGCAAATCTCCTCCACATGTGCACACCAACTGGGAACTGAAGTGTGCACCAAACTGGGAACTTCAATTTTGAGATACTATCAAATGAGAACTGGCGCCCTGTATTTATAGTGGTTCTTCCAGTTTTGCTCGGGCTGACTTCTTCTTCTGGATATGTGTCTATTCAATATATTATTATTAATTATGGCCGACTTCTTCTCTTGGAGGCTAATAACCTAATATAAATTATCTTCTTGAGTCGAAAAGGCTTCTAGGGTTATTAGCCAACTCATTAAAGTTTTCTCTTGCTTTCTCGAGCATCCTATTCTCGTTAGGTTCACATGTGGAGGCAAATAACTCCCACAGCTACCATAATATTAACACTCCCTCCTAGCTAGAGAGGTATTTACACATAATGGACTTGAACACAAAACATACCATTTACCCGGTAGCATCAATATAGTCATCTAGACTATTTCATGACTAGATCATGAGCATCACCATCACCATCAGCTGCATCAACTCTTG
>JASDQU010106562.1:89401-99952 GCA_032191745.1 Picea mariana | reverse complement strand
TGATGCTAGATAAGTCACTCTCACCATGGAGTGATACAAGGAGAGTAAATTCTATGAACTGTTTTCCATCTGGAAAATCATTGTTCTTCTCCAATAAGCTACTCATAGTCTTCAAGGAAATTAGAACAAGGATAGAACAAAACTGTGTCTATACATAGTAGTACATAACTACAATCCAATGGTACACTACCACACCAAGTAACACAGAAGTACTTGATCAGCAACGTATGGTTGCGAACAGTGGAACATATCCATCAAAGTAGTCCTCCTCTACTGTCATACAGTCTTCATAACAAACATCTGATAGCAATCTGCACAGAAACAATGTTATGATATATACTGAATTATGTGGGCCAATCTTTCACTCACAGTTGTGAGCTCTAAAAGAATATTTGCCTCATGAACAGTGGAACACATCCACCACAGTAGTCTATATCTATTGTCTTCATAACAAACATATGATAGCAACCTGCACAGAAAAAATGCTATGATATAAAATGATTTATCTGGGCCAATGTTTCACTCACATCTATGAGGTCTGAAAGAATATCTGCCTCAAAATAGTGAAACATATTCACCATCATTTGATGCCATCCTGCACAGAAAAATATTGTTAAACATAAACTGAATCATCTGGGCCAATCTTTCACTCATGTTTGTGAGATCTGAAAGAATATCTGCCCTCATCAGAAATGGGCTATCTTCCCTATTCTTCTCAACTAAGGAAGAAGGATTGTTTATGATTTCTGAGCCTGGACCATTTCTCACCCTGGGCCATTCTTCCTACACTAATCAAAGTGCACCGTGGAAAGAATGTATAAACCCTAAGAAATGTTTGGACCATTCCCCACCCTAGGCCATTCCTCCTACACTGATCAAAGTGCACCCTCGAGAGAATGTATAAAACCTAAGGAATGAATGTCCCTGATTGCTGAGCCTGGACTATTCCCTACCCTGGGCCATTCCTCCAACACTTATCAAAGTGCACCCTAAAAAAAATGTATAACCATAAGGAATAACTATCCGGACCATTCCCCACCCTGCACCATTTCTCTTACACTTATTAAAGTGCATCCTCAAGAGAATGTGTAACCCTAAGGAATGTTTGTCCTACATCAACCTCCAAAACAAACTATTCTTTGAAACTGCTCACAATTGTGAACTTTGAAAGAGTGACTACCCGACGAGGCAGACCATTCTACTTGACCACTACTCAGAGTGACTGCCAAGAAGAATGACTATCCTAAACCACTCCCCATGTTAAACACAATGGGAAGTCATTGTTTATGACATATCAACAATCAGTCTACCTCCCATGTTAACTACAATGGGAAGTCACTCTCTGTCAGAAATCTCAATCCACTTTCCGAACAGGAAAGCATCTGTCCAATCTGGACTATTTTTCAATTACAAAGATAAATAATATTTACAGTTCTCTCTCCTAACTTGGAGAGTCATTTCTTCCTTTTCCAATAATAAGGAAGTTGTTTCCATGAGCTCTAGCTTGAGTATGCAAACTCTTTCATCTTGGATAGAAGTTTTACCAAAATGTCTGCTTATCTGCTCATCTGTGGAGATAGGTGTTGGAGAAATCATTTTTTGGACTTCATCATGGATAATGTAATGCTTGTACTTTAGTCCGGGACACTATGAAGGCTTCATGTAGATTTGAACAATAGAGTATATCGTAGTTGGAGAACTGGAACATATCCATGTGGCGCTTATTTTGTCATCATGAGATCTGATCTATTGAGTAGTCATCTTGATGTTATAGGAAATCTTCACCACGCTTCTGCAGTGCACTAGAGGTTCTCCACCAAGTTGTCTTCTTCTTATCTGCATATGGAGGTCTCTTTCTAGTATGCCTCAAGGTCTTGAGATTGCTCTTCATACGCTCTTTATTCAATTTCTCTCGAGAACATTCTTTGCATTCATCTGATGTAGAACTCCAACTCATGGATGTTGTGGATGATATAATGACTCATGCAGTGATATGTCTGGTGTACTGGAACAAGTAATCATCATAGTCTTCTCCCTCTATCTGGGAGAACTTCTGGTTCTAGATATCACAATGCTTTTATTCATAAGTCTTCTATACATTGTTCTTCAACACGTCTTCAAGTTCTTCTACTTGATTGCTTTTATTGAGTTCATATTAGGTTGGTAATCTTGTGATTCTTGATACAATGACTAGTTGTTCTGGTTTCTCTTTCTTTCTTGGAATCTTCATGTTATTGGGTTCATGGAGTTTCTTATGGATTCCATGCCCTAGAGATTCCACTTCTTCCTTTCATCGTAGGATCACGGATCTAGATGGACAACCAGAAATACTTTAAGGATTATGAAGAAGTATTCTTCTGTGGTTGTGTTGAACACATAATGTCTTATCATGGATGCTACCATGGATATATATTTCATCATCTTCAATGGATCATAGGATTAGCTCCCTCCTAACCCTTAATTCATGTAAGAGTGAATATAATCGACTCCCTCTATCTGATAGAGTCCATACTTCCATCTGCATCCTTATTGTCTTCTGTAATATATAATTGGCGTTCTTGTCTAGCAAAGTCCATGCTTCCGTCTTGTTGTCTTCTACAAAATGTCATAAGTCTTTTTCCAATTTCCTCTTGATTATTGATTTCTCTCTGTCTTTGCTTCTACTGAGTCTCTTCATGATTGACTTGGCTTAATAACTTTCACATGATTTGTATTTCATTCTTTCATGTGTATTATCTAATGATATCTCTTTGCATCTTGTTTGTTCTTCCATAGGTATAGTTCTTCTTGGAACACATTATTTTCCAAGAGATAGATATACAAGATATGTACAAAGAAGATGCAACAAGATATGTATAGAGACGATGCAAACAAGAAATAAGAAGAGTGTTGTTACCTTTTAGTAGAAGAAGTCTCTTCCATCCTGCTTAGTCTTCTTCGTAGGTTCCTTTTCTTCGGCAATTGATGCTTCATGTTTCTCCTTCCTTTTCTTTAGCTTGGGACACTGATTCTTGTAGTGACCGTACTTTTGACAGTTGAAGCATTGTATTTCTGAAATCTCTTTCTCTTGATTTGGCTTCCTCCTTGAACCAAACTTCATTTTGTTCCTGAAGTTTTTGAATCTTCCTATGAAGGCTTNAGAGTATATCGTAGTTGGATAACTGGAACATATCCATGTGGCACTTATTCTGTCATCATGAGATCTGATCTACTGAGTAGTCATCTTGATGTTATAGGAAATCTTCACCACACTTCTGCTGTGCACTAGAGGTTCTCCACCAAGTTGTCTTCTTCTTATCTGCATATGGAGGTATCTTTCTAGTATGCCTCAAAGTCTTGAGATTTCTCTTCATACGCTCTTTATTCAATTTCTCTGGAGAACATTCTTTGCATTCATCTGATGTAAAACTCCAACTCATGGATGTTATGGATGATATAATGACTCATGCAGTGATATGTCTGGTGTACTGGAACAAGTAATCATCATAGTATTCTCCCTCCATCTAGGAGAACTTATAGTTCTAGATATCACAATGCTTTTATTCATAAGTCTTCTATACATTGTTCTTCAACACGTCTTCAAGTTCTTCTACTTGATTTCTTTTATTGAGTTCATATTAGGTTTGTAATCTTGTGATTCTTGATACAATGACTAGTTGTTCTGGTTTCTCTTTCTTTCTTGGAATCTTCATGTTATTGGGTTCATGGAGTTTCTTATGGATTCCATGCCCTAGAGATTCCACTTCATCCTTTCATCGTAGGATCACGGATCTGGATGGACAACCAGGAATACTTTAAGTCTTATGAAGAAGTATTCTTCTGTGGTTGTGTTGAACACGTACTATCTTTTCATGGATGCTACCATGGATATATATTTCATCATCTTCAATGGATCATAGGATTAGCTCCCTCCTAACCCTTACTTCATGTAAGAGTGAATATAATCGACTCCCTCTATCTGATAGAGTCCATACTTCCATCTGCATCCTTATTGTCTTCTGTAATATATAATTGGATTTCTTGTCTAGCAAAGTCCACGCTTCCGTCTTGTTGTCTTCTACAAAATGTCATAAGTCTTTTTCCAATTTCCTCTCGATTATTGATTTCTCTCTGTCTTTGCTTCTACTGAGTCTCTTCATGATTGACTTGGCTTAATAACTTCCACATGATTTGTATTTCATTCTTTCATGTGTATTATCTAATGATATCTCTTTTCATCTTGTTTGTTCTTCCATAGGTATAGTTCTTCTTGGAACACATTATTTTCCAAGATATAGATATACAAGATATGTACAAAGAAGATGCAACAAGATATGTATAGAGACGATGCAAACAAGAAATAAGAAGAGTGTTGTTACCTTTTAGTAGAAGAAGTCTCTTCCATCCTGCTTAGTCTTCTTTGTAGGTTCCTTTTCTTTGGAAATTGATGCTTCATGTTTCTCCTTCCTTTTATTTAGCTTGGGACACTGATTCTTGTAGTGACCGTACTTTTGACAGTTGAAGCATTGTATTTCTGAAATGTCTTTCTCTTTATTTGGCTTCCTCATTGAACCAAACTTCCTTTTGTTCCTGAAGTTTTTGAATCTTGCTATGAAGGCTTTATCATCATACTTTTTTTGGGGTTTCTCTTTTGCATTGATCCTTGATTCTTCTTGAACACAGCAAGTCCAAAGTTCTTCAAATGTTGGGTACTCCTCCTTGTGCTCATGCTTTCAGAAAATGCATCCCATGTCTTGGGAACACCATTGTGTACTATGTTCACCAATTCCTTCTCTGAAGTGATCTCTTCAATAGCTTGTAGCTGATATCTTAACATGGAGATTCTTACAAAGTATGATGTTATGTTGTCATCATCATTCATCTTCATGTCATGAAGCTCATTCTTCAGACTCATAACTTGTCCAATGTTTCTGACTGAGAAGAGATTTGTTAGGGCATCGTACATATTCTTCGATGAGTTAATATGGGAGATGTAGGGTATCAAGTGGTCTTTTATAGAATCCACTACGATACTCATGGAATTTATGTCAACATCCTTGAACTTCTCCATAGCTGCAATGTTCTGCGGTTCCTTCTCTTCTCCTTCTTCAAACTCTGGCTTCACGATCTTTCCTTTCACAATATCCAACACTTGATTCTTAGCAAGGATGAGGTCAATCCTTGTCTTCCATGATCTGAAGTTAGAGGCTCCATCTAACTTTTTCTCATACTTCATAGAGTTTGTCATGGCTTGCTTTACTTGGTCAAACCCTAGATTTGACCAGAAATCCAAACTTCACGTCTTGGCATTCTGAAAGTGCCAGGAGATGCGCTAGGCTAGGGCACACTGATCCATCCAAATATTAGGTTAATCCCTTCACTTAAGGTGCCTCAACAAGAGGTTTAGGGTTTCTGCAACTACACGTGATAGTCACCCTAGCTGTAGTGTCTTGGAAGTTGCTTCTGCTAGTAACTCGAGCGCCCGTTTCTCAACTAGCTCAATATCCAGTGGCTATGTTTCATTCCATCATTTTAGGCTAACTAAAGGGGTGTGGGCCCATAACCTGTTGGAATATAGAAAATGGTGTGCTCATTTTACCATTGATGATATCCTCATCAGCCAACCATAGGCCAAAGCCTCCCTCCGTGCACCTCAACCTTGACTGAGAATTCCTCTGGAAGAAAACCCTAGTCTAGATAGCCAAACAAAGGGTAGCACACCTTTCCCGAAGGATAGTGCATCACAAAAAGTTGATTAGATAGTCCAAACCCTAGCCAAGAGATATTCAAGCTAATACTGAGAACTAGCTATTGTTGCAATTGCACTTGCAACTCTCCTCCACATGTGCACACCAACTGGGAACTGCAGTGCGCACCAAACTGGGAACTGCAATTTTGAGATACTATCAAATGAGAACTGGTGCCCTGTATTTATAGTGGTTCTCCCAGTTTTGTTGGGGACGACTTCTCCTTCTGGATATGTGTTTGTTCAGTAAATTATTATTAATTTTGGCCGACTTCTTATCTTGGAGGCTAATAACCTAATATAAATTGTCTTCTTGAGCCAATAAGGCTTCTAGGGTTATTATCCAACTCATTAGAGTTTTCTCCTGCTTTCCGGAGCCTCCTATTCTCGTTAGGTTCACACGTGGAGGTAAATACCTCCCGCAGCTACCATAATATTAACAATGATTATGTCTTACATTTCCATTATCCATTACAAGGTTTCTCAATTACATAATATTATTATGTCTAATTTTATTTATTTATTTTTATTTAGTCATGTGATAATATATTTTATCATTATTGATAATCTTTTGTAATCATTTTTATCATTTTGTTGTAAAAAAATAGTTTGGATAATAAAAATTCATACTCTCATAAAAATAGGATATTCTTGTCTTGTGGCATCTTGGAATACATTCAACTATAGGATACTCTTGTGGGGATCTTGGTGATAAATTTGGGACAACTCAGATCCCTAATGCCCATAAGAATGGATCACTGTGGTGAGTGTAGCCACGGGAGGTCGACTAAGGCAGTCAATGACACAATTTGTGCTTCCTATCTTATACTTGATGTTGAGATGGAATTGTTGCATGTATATGGACTAATTATGATGGTGTTCATTCTACAACTTCCCCTCTGTCTGTATGAACTGCAGAGGCTTGTGATTAGTGTGGATGATTGTCTCATTTCCCATAATGTAATGTTTCCATTGACGATAAACTTGTATAATGGAATACATTTCCTTGTCAACGGTGGGGTATTTCCAGATAATATCTGAGAGTGTCTTACTATGGTATGCTACTGGATGACCATTCTAAGTGAGAACTACACCTACAATGTAGTTGGATGCATCAGTATCAATCTTGAACAGTTGTTGGAGATCGAGTAAGGAGAGTACTAGAGCTGAGCACAAGTGACGCTTCAAATAATCAAATGCTCATTGTTGTGCCTTCTTCTACGCTATGTAATCATTGTAGAGCCACCAAGTCCCATTGTAGAGCCACTAGGTCCCATCATTGTAGAGCCACCAGGTCTGATGTGCCCCTTTTGAATCAACTCTTGGATTTGACGCTTAATTTTTTCATTTTCCATCAGCAAACAACGATAAACTAGTCCATCAGGAAGAGGTTCATTGGGAGTTGTATCAATTGGATGCTTGAATTTCCAGTGCATAGGTACCTTGGTGGGTGAGAAGAAGATGTCTCTGTACTCTCCCACGATTTCATCCACTTTCTTCTACTGCAAAGAGAGACTTCATGTAGAGGTAAAGGATTTGGCAAAAACCTTCTTCTTACTAAGAGCACGGATCACAAAGAAGACAACTGTAATGAACCTCAAATTTACCATAAAAAAAATAAATTCTATGACTTAATTCAACTTCATTTAAGCTTAGAATTTAAGAGAAGGTAAGATTCAATTCGATCCATAATGACATTAATACACCAGTCTATTTTACTTCGAACAAAAAATTGTCAAAGTAATCAGTTCTGCACATTTAATTATGCTTGTGATTACAAGTCTGGATCTTCATGACTGCTAGAACAATAGGTAACTTGACTATCTTCTATGTGCATGTGTAAAGGAGAATATTATCATTTTTACTGTAGAAAATTCTCTTTAACTCTCTATTAACATCTATACTTATTTCCACCTACAAGTAAGTATATACTTATATCTTTCTCCATATAATAATTTAGGTACTTGTCATGCCCTGTACACAGTGACCTGTAATATGAATTGTTATTATTATACTTCTATCGCGGATGAATATCCTCCAACATTTTCTACCAGTACATTCATTATAGCATTTGAGTTGTTCCTATAACAATAATTCCTACTATGTTCCTATAGTTTTGTGAAGAAACAGAGGTCAATCGGGTTTCGGTGATCACAAGTGCAGAACAAAACAAAAGACCCCACTGTTTTCCGAAATCCAAAATATGGAAAGACTGTGGGCCAACACTTCGGGGTTTTGGGGTTCGGGGTTTCGCGAGTACAAAAGCCAAACATCAACAGACAACAACTCCCAAAATTTTGAAAAGTGACCAGTACTTTGGGATTTCAGAGTTTAGGATTTCACGAGTACAAAAGCCAAACATCAACACACAACCACTCCAAAAATTGTGAAAGGTGACCAGTACTTCAGGATTTCAGAGTTTGGGATTTCGCGAGTACAAGTGCCCAAACAAAAACACACAACAACTCCAGAAATTGCGAAAGGTGAACAGTACTTCAGGATTTCGGAGTTTGGGATTTTGTGAGTACAAGTGCCCAAACAATGACATATACAAACCTCTGAAATTTGAAAAAGGAAAGGTGGGACCCACATTTCAGGATTTCTGGGTTAAGAATTTTGAGAGTTTCGGTGTTCAAACATCAACATAAAACAACTTCTGGAAATGTGAAAAAGGAAAGGTAGGACCCGCATTTCAGGATTTCAGGGCTTGGAACTTCATGAGTTCTGGTGTCCAAATGTCAACATAAACAAACTTCTGAAATGCGAAAAAAAGGAAAGGTGAGACCCACATTTCGGTATTTCAGGGTTCAGAACTTCGCGAGTTCCAATGTCCAGATATCAACATAAACAAAGTTTCGAAAATACAAAAAGGAAAGGTGGGTCCTGCATTTCAAGATTTCGGGGTTCAGAACTTCACAAGTTCCAGTGTCCAAACCTCACCTGTGAAAACTCCCGAAATGTGAAAAAGAAAAGGGAATGTTGGACTAACACTTCGGGGTTTGCAATTTTCTAAATTCATCATAGACTATAACTATGGAAAGGGTAGACCATTTTAAACAAAACAAGGAAAGCATAAAATATTTTGATGGGTGTCAATTCTCATGATTGTTTAGCATCTGATAAACAAAAGGGGTTTTCTAGATCTCTTTAACTTTCCAAAATTTGTCTTTTACTGGTGTTCTTACTTTCATTCTGTGAGATAGTAGGTGTAGAACGATTCAGTATCCATTTACCTAGCAAAATTTTGAAGGTCTAAACTTATGAGTTTTATACGCATATAATCTATAAAAGGGTACAATAGGATAACAATTTTCTGTATAAGGTAATTTATATTATATTCACTTAGAGCCTCTTTTAATCAATTATTATACATTAACAGTACTAGATCTGTACAACTATGTATATACATGAATATGAATTTATTCCATAAGAGTGTGGTAATTATATATGATGTTCAGAGGGATCTAAGAGTGGCTCCCTGGGGTCTTAACTACAAAAAAAGGTTTTCCCCATTGACTTTAATCTCCCCTTTCCTTACTTACTTATAGAAATGTAATTATAGGTGTATCCATATAGCAATTTACTCACAAGAGGAACAGTTCCTGGAGTTTGGATGTCTATTACGAACTTCGTGACAATAGACAGATTATATCCACGAAGGTAATTCATCTTCCGCAACAAATATATATATAGTTCAGCAGTCAGATGTGAACATTCCATCAGACGTATTATAACTATATATAGATACAGATTTCCTTCGCACATATTCCTCACAACGAACAGATATGATCATTCAAATAGTTTACTTTAACATAATTAGATATAATCACCCAACAGATACATGACATCAATCAAACATAGCCATTCAAAATAAAGAGGGGTATATCAACATATATGAATCCAATCCGCAGGAAGACAAAGGGAACAACCACGTTCCTCCCAACCCTAGAATAGGGCAGCCAAAACTACTTCTTTGATTCACCCCCTAGCCTGACCATGAATCCATAAGGGTGAACTTGAAGACTCCTCAGCAATATTACAAAATTTTTTTAGCAGTTATCTCCTTGCCTCACACTTGCTCGGAAGTGCTTATAACAACAAGATGACTCCCAATTCTTTCCCAGCATACTTGGCAACCTCCCACCTCCTCACACATGCTATTTATCAATTTTTGCCTAGGTCTTTTTCCCTACTTTGGGGATTTTTGTATCTTTTCTTAATCCTTGATTTCCAGGGGCTTCCAGTGGCCAAATCTCTAATTTTTCACTTGTAATAATCAGCCTAGAGGCAGGTCCAACATGTTCCCCACTCATGGAGTCATGGTTAGATAATTTTTAAAATGGTTGTTCCATTTGTCCTCCTGCAATTAATATAAATATTATGTTGTGATACAAGAGTCATAGTCAAATAGTTAGTTGAGTCCAAACAAATATCTACCCAACAGTCACAATGATTAAATAGAATTATTAAATTTGAAATTTGGAATTGCCATAAACTGAAAAAAAATTCTAAATTCGAATTTGCCAAAAACATAAATAAATTTCCAGCACACAAAAGTAAAAATATTTTATTTTGCGGGGATGTCACATCCTTTCCCCCTTCAGTAAAACACCGTCCTCAATGTTCATTCCTTTTTTGGAATAGGATTGGATGAGATTTCCACAAATCTCCCTCCAATTCCCAAGTGGCCTCCTCAGGACTAAAGTGCTTCCATTGCACCTTTACCTGAGCGACGACTCTATTCTGAAGTGCTATTTCTCTCTGGTCCAGAATGCGTAGGGGTTCCACCTGGAACTTTCCTTCGGGTTCCACCTGCACCAAGTTCC
>JASDQU010106562.1:74232-85946 GCA_032191745.1 Picea mariana | reverse complement strand
AACTCTGGCTTCACGATCTTTCCTTTCACAATATCCAGCACTTTATTCTTAGCAAGGATGAGGTCAATCCTTGTCTTCCATGCTCTGAAGTTAGAGGCTCCATCTAACTTTTTCTCATACTTCATAGAGTTTTTCATGGCTTGCTTGACTTGGTCAAACCCTAGATTTGACCAGAAATCCAAACTTCACGTTTTGGCATTCTGAAAGTGCCAGGAGATACGCTACGCTAGGGCGCACTGATCTATCCAAATATTAGGTCAATCCCTTCACTTAAGGTGCCTCAACAAGAGGTTTAGGGTTTCTGCAACTACACGTGATAGTTACCCTAGCTGTAGTGTCTTGGAAGTTGCTTCTGCTAGTAACTCGAGTGCCAGTTCCTCAACTAGCTCAATATCCAGTGGCTATGTTTCATTCCATCATTTTAGGCTAAATAAAGGGGTGTGGGCCCATAACCTGTTGGAATATAGAAACTGGTGTGCTCATTTTACCATTGATGATACCCTCATCAGCCAACCATAGGCCAAAGCCTCCCTCTAAGCACCTCAACCTTGACTGAGAATTCCTCTGGAAGAAAACCCTAGGCTAGATAGCCAAACAAAGGGTAGCACACCTTTCCCCAAGGATAGTGCATCACAAAAAGTTGATTAGATAGTCCAAACCCTAGCCAAGAGATATTCAAGCTAATACTGAGAACTAGTTGTTGTTGCAATTGCACTTGCAACTCTCCTCCACATGTGCACACCTACTGGGAACTGCAGTGCGCACCAAACTAGGAACTGCAATTTTGAGATACTATCAAATGAGAACTGGTGCCCTGTATTTATAGTGGTTCTCCCAGTTTTGTTGGGGATGACTTCTCCTTCTGGATATGTGTTTGTTTAGTATATTATTATTAATTTTGGCCGACTTCTTATCTTGGAGGCTAATAACCTAATATAAATTGTCTTCTTGAGCCAATAAGGCTTCTAGGGTTATTACCCAACTCATTAGAGTTTTCTCCTGCTTTCTGGAGCCTCCTATTCTCGTCAGGTTCACACGTGGAGGTAAATACCTCCCACAGCTACCATAATATTAACAATGATTATGTCTTACATTTCCATTATCCATTACAAGGTTTCTCAATTACATAATATTATTATGTCTAATTTTATTTATTTATTTTTATTTAGTCATGTGATAATATATTTTATCATTATTGATAATCTTTTGTAATCATTTTTATCATTTTGTTGTAAAAAAATAGTTTGGATAATAAAAATTCATATTCTCATAAAAATAGGATATTCTTGTCTTGTGGCATCTTGGAATACATTCAACTATAGGATACTCTTGTGGGGATCTTGGTGATAAATTTGGGACAACTCAGATCCCTCATGCCAACAAGAATGGAGCACTGTGGTGAGTGTAGCCACGGGAGGTCGACTAAGGCAGTCAATGACACAATTTGTGCTTCCTATCTTATACTTGATGTTGAGATGGAATTGTTGCATGTATATGGACTAATTATGATGGTGGTCATTCTACAACTTCCCGTCTGTCTGTATGAACTGCAGAGGCTTTTGATTAGTGTGGATGATTGTCTCATTTCCCATAATGTAATGTTTCCATTGACGACAAACTTGTATAATGGAATACATTTCCTTGTCAACGGTGGGGTATTTCCAGATAATATATGAGAGTGTCTTACTATGGTATGCTACTGGATGACCGTGCTAAGTGAGAACTACACCTACAACGTAGTTCGATGCATTAGTATCAATCTTGAATAGTTGTTGGAGATTGAGTAAGGAGAGTACTAGAGCTGAGCACAAGTGACGCTTCAAATAATCAAATGCTCATTGTTGTGCCTTCCCCTACACTATGTAATCATTGTAGAGCCACCAGGTCCCATTGTAGAGCCACTAGGTCCCATCATTGTAGAGACACTAGGTCTGATATGCCCCTTTTGAAGCAAATCTTGGATTTGACGCTTAATTTTTTCATTTTCCATTAGCGAACAACGATAAACTAGTCCATTAGGAAGAGGTTCATCGGGAGTTATATCAATTGGATGCTTGAATTTCCAGTCCATTGGTACCTTGGTGGGTGAGTAGAAGATGTCTCTGTACTCTCCCACGATTTCATCCACTTTCTTCTACTGCAAAGAGAGACTTCGTGTAGAGGTAAAGGATTTGGCGAAAACCTTCTTCTTACTAAGAGTACGGATCACAAAGAAGACGACTGTAACGAACCTCAAATTTACCATAAAAAAAAAATCTGACTTAATTCAACTTCATTTAAGCTTAGAATTTAAGAGAATGTAAGATTCAATTCGATCCATAATGACATTAATACACCAGTCTATTTTACTTCGAAATTTTTTTTTTCAAAGTAATCAGTTCTGCACATTTAATTATCCTTATGATTACAAGTCTGGATCTTCATGACTGCTAGAACAATAGGTAACTTGACTATTTTCTATGTGCGTGTGTAAAGGAGAATATTATCATTTTTACTATAGAAAATTTGCTTTAACTCTCTATTAACATCTATACTTATTTCCACCTACAAGTAAGTATATACCTATATCTTTCTCCATATAATAATTTAGGTACTTGTCATGCCCTGTACACAGTGACCTGTAATATGAACTATTATTATTATACTTCTATCGCGGATGAATATCCTCCAATGTTTTCTACCAGTCGATTCATTACAGCATTTGAGTTGTTCCTATAACAATAATTCATACTATGTTCCTATAGTTTTGTGAAGAAACAGAGGTCAATCGGGTTTCGATGATCACAAGTGCAGAACAAAACAAAAGACCCCACTATTTTCTGAAATCCAAAATATGGAAAGACTGTGGGCCAACACTTCAGGGTTTTGGGGTTCGGGGTTTCACGAGTACAAAAGCCAAACATCAACACACAACAACTCCCGAAATTTTGAAAAGTGACCAGTACTTTGGGATTTCAGAGTTTAGGATTTTGCGAGTACAAAATCCAAACATCAACACACAACCACTCCCAAAATTGCGAAAGGTGACCAGTTCTTCGGGATTTCAGAGTTTGGGATTTCGCGAGTACAAGTGCCCAAACAACAACACACAACAACTCCAGAAATTGCGAAAGGTGAACAGTACTTCAGGATTTTGGAGTTTGGGATTTTGTGAGTACAAGTGCCAAAACAATGACATATACAAACCTCTGAAATTCGAAAAAGCAAAGGTGGGACCCACATTTCAGGATTTCTGGGTTCAGAATTTTGAGAGTTCCGGTGTTCAAACATCAACATAAAACAACTTCTGGAAATGTGAAAAAGGAAAGGTAGGACCCGCATTTCTATATTTCATGGCTCAGAACTTCATGAGTTCTGGTGTCCAAATGTCAACATAAACAAACTTCCAAAATGCGAAAAAAAGGAAAGGTGAGACCCACATTTCGGTATTTCAGGGTTCAGAACTTCGCGAGTTCCAGTGTCCAGATATCAACATAAACAAAGTTTCGAAAATACGAAAAGGAAAGGTGGGTTGGACTAACACTTCAGGGTTTGAAATTTTCTAAATTCGTCATAGACTATAACTGTGGAAAGGGTAGACCATTTTAAACAAAACAAGGAAAGCATAAAATATTTTGATGGGTGTCAATTCTCATGATTGTTTAGCATCTGATAAACAAAAGGGGTTTTCTAGGTCTCTTTAACTTTCCAAAATTTGTGTTTTACTGGTGTTCTTACTTTCATTCTGTGAGATAGTAGGTGTAGAACGATTCAGTATCCATTTACCTAACAGAATTTTGAAGGTCTAAACTTATGAGTTTTATACGCATATAATCTATAAAAGGGTACAATAGGATAACAATTTTCTGTATAAGGTAATTTATATTATATTCACTTAGAGCCTCTTTTAATCAATGTATTATACATTCACAGTACTAGATCTGTACAACTATGTATATACATGAATATGAATTTATTCCATAAGAGTGTGGTAATTATATATGATGTTCGGAGGGATCTAAGAGTGGCTTCCTGGGGTCTTAACTACAAAAATAGGTTTTCCCCATTGACTTTAATCTCCCCTTTCCTTACTTACTTATATAAATGTAATTATAGGTGCATCCATCTAGCAATTTACTCACAAGAGGAACAGTTCCTGGAGTTTGGATGTCTATTACGAACTTCGTGAGAATAGACAGATTATATCCATGAAGGTAATTCATCTTCCGCAACAAATATATATATACTTCAGCAGTCATATGTGAACATTCCATCAGACGTATTATAACTATATATAGATACAGATTTCCTTCGCACATATTCCTCACAACGAACAGATATGATCATTCAAATAGTTTACTTTAACACAATTAGATATAATCACCCAACAGATACATGACATCAATCAGACATAGCCATTATAAATAAAGAGGGGTAGATCAACATATATGAATCCAATCCGCAGGAAGACAAAGGGAACAACCACGTTCCTCCCAACCGTAGAATAGGGCAGCCAAAACTACTTTTTTGATTCACCCCCTAGCGTGACCATGAATCCATGAGGGTGAACTTGAAGACTCCTCAGCAATATTACAATTTTTTTTTAGCAGTTATCTCCTTGCCTCACACTTGCTCGGAAGTGCTCATAACAGCAATATGACTCCCAATTCTTTCCTAGCATACTTGGCAACCTCCCAGCTCCTCGCACATGCTATTTATCAATTTTTGCCTAGGCCTTTTTCCCTCCTTTGGGGATTTTTGTAGCTTTTCTTAATCCTTGATTTTCAGGGGCTTCCAGTGGCCAAATCTCTGATTTTCCACTTGTAATAATCATCCTAGAGGCAGTTCCAACATGTTCCCCACTCATGGAGTCATGGTTAGATAATTTTTAAAATGGTTGTTCCATTTGTCCTCTTGCAACTAATATAAATATTATGTTGTGATACAAGAGTCATAGTCAAATAGTTAGTTGAGTCCAAACAAATATCTACCCAACAGTCACAATGATTAAATAGAATTATTAAATTTGAAATTTGGAATTTCCATAAATGGAAAAAAATTTCTAAATTCGAATTTGCCAAAAACATAAATAAATTTCCAGCACACAAAAGTAAAAATATTTTATTTTACGGGGATGTCACATCCTTTCCCCCTTCAGTAAAACACTGTCCTCAGTGTTCATTCCTTTTCTAGAATAGGATTGGATGAGATTTCCACAAATCTCCCTCCAATTCCCAGGTGGCCTCCTCAGGACTAAAGTGCTTCCATTGCACCTTTACCTGAGCGACGACTCTATTCTGAAGTGCTATTTCTCTCTGGTCCAGAATGCGTAGGGGTTCCACCTGGAACTTTCCTTCGGGTTCCACCTGGACCAAGTTCCAATCAATCTTATGAGTAGGGTCATGAATATACTTTTTCAACAAAGAAACATGAAATACATTATGAATTCTTAGATTAGTTGGGAGTGCAAGTTGATATGCTATGGGTTCAATTCAAGCTAGTATCTCGAAGGGCCCACAAAACATGGGTGCCAGCATGACACAGTTCCCTAACTTCAATGAGATTTTTTGGGCTTTGACCTTCAAGTAAACATGGTCTCCCACTTGAAATTCCAAGTGTCTTCTTTTCTGATCCGCATAGCTCTTATGTTTGTCTTGTGCTTCTTTCAAGTTTTGTTGTACCTTCCTTACCATGTTCTCCATTTCTTGGAGCATCTCTTGTCCAATCATGAATCTGTTAGTCAGGTTATCCTAGCTAATTGGAGTCATACACTTTATTCCATACAATATTATGAAAGGGATGAATTTAGCCAAAGTTTGGTACCCATTGTTATATGCAAATTCTACCAAGTGTAGGTAGTCTTCCCACTTGTTCAGTTTTGTTCTCATATACATGCAGAGCATATCCTCTATGATTTGGTTTGTCCTTTCAGTCTGTCCATCCATTTGTGGATCATAACTCATACTGAAATTCAAATTAGTATTTAACCCTGCAAACAATTCCTTCCAAAAAGCGGATGTGAATTTTATGTCTCTATCTGAAATCGCCATTTTAGGAATACCTTGCAGTCTAAGAATTTCTTTCATGAATATTTCAGCAATGTTAATAGCTTTAAAAATAGACTTCACAGGAATAAAGTGTGCATACTTACTGAGTTTATCGATTACAACCATGATAGAATCATTCTATTTATGAGTTTTAGGCAAACCTGTTATAAAGTCCAGCGATATGGTGTCCCATTTCCATTCTAGTATTGGTAATGGCTGTAATAGGCTAGATGAATGCTAGTGTACGGCCTTAACCTACTGACAATCTTGGCACCTAGCCAAGTACTCTGTTGTTTCTCCCTTCCTATTAGGCCAGTAAAATAGTTTTCTGAGTGTTGTTATTGTTTTCTGGTAACCTGGATGGCCAGAATACAGTTTCTTATGCACTTCGTCTAAAATTGTTAATTTTATCTATACTGAATCTGGTAGGTAAAGTTTGTTTTTAAATCTTAAAAGTCCCTTCTTGTCGATACTTATATCTAGTTTATCTGAGTTTGCGATACTATTTTGAAATTATACCATCATCTTAGTGTAATTTCCATCGTTAATACCTGTCGTTTTTATTTTTTGTTCCAGATCACTTTTTTCCCTGATGATATTTATCTCAAATAACCCATGGACTCTTCTACTTAAAGAATATGCTACTTTATTTTCCTTACCCTTGATATGTCTGACCTCGAAGTTGAATTCTCTCAAGAAGGCTAGCCACCTTGCTTGTCTTTCGTTAAGGTTTGGTTGGTTAAACAGATATTTCACTCCACTATTATCCGTCAATAGTAAGAATTTTCTGCCCATTATAGAGTGTCACCACATTTTTAAGGCATGTATTACTGCTTCCAATTCTAAGTCATGAGTGACATAATTTCGCTCATGTTCCTTTAATTTTCGGGACTCATAACAAATCACATTCCCTTCCTGAGTTACAACACCACCTAGTCCCTCTTTACCTGCATCAATGCATACTATTAAGTCTTTATATGGGTCTGCTACCTTCAAAATGGGCACTGATGTCAATAATTATTTTAGCTTGTTAAAACTGTCTTGACACTTTTGCGACCAGATAAACTTGGTCCCTTTCTTTTGTAATGACATGATAGGGTAGGCTATCTTCGAGAACCCTTATATAAATCTGCGATAATATCCAGTGATTCCAATGAATGATCAGATATCTGTGACATCCTAAGGTATGGGCCATTCCATAATGGCTTTTATCTTTTTCGGGTCTACGACAATACCTTTCAAGGAAATGAGATGTCCTAAATATTGTATTTCTTTTTGATAAAGATCAAATTTTGTCAAATTTTGCGTATAGCTTGTGTTTCCTTACTATTTGCAGAACTATTCTTAAGTGTTCATTATGTTCCTCCTTTGTTTTGGAATAGCCAAGAATATTGTTGATAAATACTACTACGAACTTGTCTATGTACTGGCTGAAAATGTTGTTCATCAAGAACATAAATGTGGTTGGTGCATTAGTGAGTTCGAAAGGTATGAATACAAACTTGTAGTGTCTGTATCTTGTTCGAAAAGATGTTTGTTTATGTGATGGTCCTTTATCCTAACTTGATGATAACCGGATCGTAAATCCAATTTTGAGAAGATCTTGGCCCCACCAACTTGATCAAAATTATCATTTATCCTTGGTAAGGTATATTTGTTCTTAATGTTCACTTTCTTCAGTTGTCTATAATCGATACATAGTCTTGGACTACCGTCTTTCTTTTTCACAAAGAGAATTGGTGCTCCCCATGGCGAGACACTTAGTCTGATATACTTGTTGTCCAACAATTCCTATAATTGTATTTTTAATTCTATCAGTTTTGGTAGACTCATTCGGTAGGGTGATTTTGAGATAGGGGTTGATCCAGGTAGTAAGTCTATGGAGAAATCTATTTCTCTCGTAGGAGGCAATTCTGGTATCTCATCAACAAACATGTCTTTGAATTCAGATAGGATAACAAAGTCTTCTAACTTGGGCTTATCTTCTTTTTCTGATAGATTTGTCACTTGGATGGTGTAAACTTGACATCCCTTTCTAATACATTTCTTGAATTGCATCACTAAAAATTGTCTGACTGACACAAGTTTTAGTATGCCTTGGGCTGTCGTGACAGTGCCAAAATTATCTTTATAGCTAAGTATCTTTATATAGCAGTCTAGTACTGCTTTGTGTTGTTCCAACCAATCCATCCCGATAATCAAATCATAAGATCCTAGTGGTTGGATGTTCATATTGGTCCTTATCTTTTGACCATCTAAGATGAACTCAAGATCAAAAATAAAGTTAACTACTTTTCTTTTGGTTTCTGCTACTAGTTCTACAATTCGATATTTTGCATTCTTTTGTTTCTTAAGTTTATTCAACTCTACTACATCAGGAGTAATATAACTTAACATAGCTCCAGGGTCAATTAAAACAAAAATTCGAGTGTCATGGATTTTACCTTCGATTTCGACCACTGAGGACTAGTGGTTAGCTTGTTGACCATCTATGGCTGGATTTATCCGATGCAGACTTTTTCCCATGTCACCCACTGTTAAGGCTTCCTACAAATTGTGGAAAGCAGTGTTGTTTGTTGCAATTAAATGTAGACAATACCTCCTTAGATGAGGCTCTCCACACTCCCAACACTTTAATGGCTTGCGGGAGTTGTCCCCAAACTTATTTGTTCCCAGTTTTATCGGTTTACAGCTACCTTGTGTGTTCAGATGATTGGAGTGAAAAACCTTCCTTGGGAAACTTTTTTCTACATTTTGATAAGGAGTTGGATGGTATCCCTTCTCCCGCTAGTGCATTACATCTTGCTTCTTATCCTTCGAGGTCTTGGGAGAATCTACCCGCTGTTTATACTGGTCATAGCACATTTGTGCCTTCCTGAATGCCTCACTCAAGGATTTAGGGATGTCAAACTCAATTCTGTCCCAGTAAATCTCTGGTAAACAACCTAAGAATCATTGGATTTTTACCTTGTCCTCCCGGATCTATAATACAAACCTTAATAGTTCCAAAAATCTATTTATAAGGTCCTCCATCGTCATTTGTCCGAGTCGTAATTCCAAAAATTCTTTCGTCTTTCTTTCATAATAGCTTTCAGAAAGGTATTGTTTCTTGAAATACTTCTTAAAGTTGGACCATTCCAACTGTTTCTCTTTTAGGCCATTTGCCAATTTCAGGTCCTGCCACCAAATGCTGGCCTTCCCCTTCAGATTGTAGATGGCCATTGTAACCTTCATGTTGCTGGAATAGTTGTAGATTTGGAAGTATTTTTTGATGTCCAACAACCATGCCTGGACTTCTTCTCCTATCCTGGATTCTCTATCAAAAGTAGTTGGTTTAATCTTTTTAAATTCTCCTTCAAGGAGGTTTGTTTGTTTTCTTTTTCTGCCTGGTATGGTTTTGTCTTCATCTGAAGTTGTCCCTTCAGACGAACTATCTCATTTTTCTGTTTTTGCACCAGAATTCTTGGAGACCCTTTTTCTGACCTCCTCCTCATGATTAACATCTTTTGGGATTTTCTTGGTTACTATACTACGCAGTAGGGCTTCATTTATCTCTTGTTGTTCATGTTGTGCCTTCTTCAATTTTTCATTGTCGGCCTTGAAAACCTGTAGTTCAACAATAAGGTTCCTCATTGTTTCCAACACCTCCATGGGTGAGATTCCATCACTGTTCTATCTTGGATCTCTAGGAGGTCCTTGCTATAGATTCTCTTCCATCCTAATTTCTGCACCTTCTTGAGATGCCATTATTCAACAGGAACTGAAAATCTTTCTGTCTGTAATCCACAAGCTTTATTAGCTTTTTTTCGTCAATCAGAATATATATACTAAGCAATTAATGTGGCCGAGTTCAGGCCCAATGTTGTAACTTTTTCTCTGATACCATATGTAATGAACCTTAAATTTACCATAAAAAATAAAAAAACTATGACATAATTCAACTTCGTTTAAGCTTAGAATTTAACAGAAGGTAAGATTCAATTCGATCCATAATGACATTATTACACCAGTCTAGTTTACTTCGAATAGAAAATTGTCAAAGTGATCAGTTCTGCACATTTAATTATGCTTGTGATTGCAAGTCTGGATCTTCATGACTACTAGAACAGTAGGTAACTTGACTGTCTGCTATGTGCATGTGTAAAGGTGAATATTATCATTTTTACTATAGAAAATTCGCTTTAACTCTCTATTAACATCTGTACTTATTTCCACCTACAAGTAAGTATATACCTATATCTTTCTCCATATAATAATTTAGGTACTTGGCATGCCTCGTACACAGTGACCTATAATATGAATTGTTATTATTATACTTCTATACCAAATGAAGATCCTCCAACGTTTTCTACCAATCCATTCATTACAGTATTTGAGTTGTTCCTATAACAATAATTCCTACTATATTCCTACAGTTCTGTGAAGAAACAGAGGTCAATCAGGTTTTGGTGATCACAAGTGCTGAACAAAAGAAAGGACCCCGCTGTTTTCCAAAATATAAAATATGGAAAGACTGTGGGCCAACACTTCGGGGTTTTGGGGTTCGGGGTTTCGTGACTACAAAATCCAAACATCAACACACAACAACTACTAAGATTGTGAAAAGTGACTAGTACTTCAGGATTTTGGAGTTTGGGATTTCGTGAGTACAAAAGGAAAACATCAACACACAACCACTCTTGAAATTGCAAAAGGTGACCATCACTTCAGTATTTCTGAGTTCGGGATTTTGCGAGTACAAGTGCCCAAACAAGAAAACACAACTCCCGAAATTGCAAAAGGTGACTAGTACTTCAGGATTTTGCGAGTACAAGTGCCCAAAAAACAACATATACAAACCTCTGGAATGTGAAAAAGGAAAGGTGGGACCCACATTTCAATATTTCAGTGTTCGAAACTTCGTGAGTTTCGGTGTCTAAACATCAACATAAACAAACTTCCAAAAATGTGAAAAAGGAAAGGTAGGACCAACATTTCAGGATTTCGATGTTTGGAACTTGGTGAGTTCCGGTGTCCAAAAATCAATGTAAACAAACTTCCAAAATGTGAAAAAAAGGAAAGGTGAGATCCACATTTTGGGATTTCGGGGTTCGAAACTTCGTGAGTTCTAGTGTCCAAATATCAACATAAACAAACTTTCAAAAATGTGCAAAGGAAAGGTGGGTCCCTCATTTTAGGATTTCGGGTTTCGGAACTTTGTGAGTTACGGTGTTCAAACATCAACATAAACACACTTCCGAAATGCGAAAAAATAAAGGTGAGACCTGTATTTTAGGATTTTGGGGTTCAGAACTTCGCAAGTTCCAGTGTCCAAACCTCACCTGTGACAACTCTCAAAATGTGAAAAAGAAAAGGGAAAGTTGGACTAGAACTTCAGGGTTTGTAATTTTCTAAATTCATCATAGACTTTAACTGTGGAAAGGGTAGACCGTTTTAAACAAAACAAGGAAAGCATAAAATCTTCTGATGGGAGTCAATTCTCATGATTGTTTAGCATCTAATAAACAAAATTGGTTTTCCAGATCTATTTAACTTTCCAAAATTTTTCTTTTACTGGTGTTCTTACTTTCATTCTATGAGATAGTAGGTGTAGAAGGATTCAGTATCTGTTTACCTAGCAGAATTCTGAAGGTCTAAACTTATAAGTTTTATACGCATATAATATATAAAAGGGTACAATAGGATAAC
>JASDQU010106562.1:60655-74212 GCA_032191745.1 Picea mariana | reverse complement strand
TACCTTGCAGTCTAAGAATTTCTTTCATGAATATTTCAGCAATGTTAATAGCTTTAAAAATAGACTTCACAGGAATAAAGTGTGCATACTTACTGAGTTTATCGATTACAACCATGATAGAATCATTCTATTTATGAGTTTTAGGCAAACCTGTTATAAAGTCCAGCGATATGGTCTCCCATTTCCATTCTAGTATTGGTAATGGCTGTAATAGGCCAGATGGATGCTGGTGTACGGCCTTAACCTGCTGACAATCTTGGCACCTAGCCAAGTACTCTGTTGTTTCTCCCTTCATATTAGACCAGTAAAATAGTTTTCTGAGTGTTGTTATTGTTTTCTGGTAACCTGGATGGCCAGAATACAATTTCTTATGCACTTCGTCTAAAATAGTTAATTTTATCTATACTGAATCTGGTAGGTAAAGTTTGTTTTTAAATCTTAAAAGTCCCTTCTTGTCGATACTTATATATAGTTTATATGAGTTTGCGATACTATTTTGAAATTCTACCATCATCTTAGTGTAATTTCCATCGTTAATACCTGTCGTTTTTATTTTTTGTTCCAGATCACTTTTTTCCCTGATGATATTTATCTCAAATAACCCATGGACTCTTCTACTTAAAGCATATGCTACTTTATTTTCCTTACCCTTGATATGTATGACCTCGAAGTTGAATTCTCTCAAGAAGGCTAACCACCTTGCTTGTCTTTCATTAAGGTTTGGTTGGTTAAACAAATATTTCACTCCACTATTATCCGTCAATAGTAAGAATTTTCTCCCCATTATAGAGTGTCACCACATTTTTAAGGCATGTATTACTGCTTCCAATTCTAAGTCATGAGTGACATAATTTCGCTCATGTTCCTTTAATTTTCGGGACTCATAACAAATCACATTCCCTTCTTGAGTTACAACACCACCTAGTCCCTCTTTACCTGCATCAATGCATACTATTAAGTCTTTATATGGGTCTGCTACCTTCAAAATAAGTACTGATGTCAATAATTATTTTAGCTTGTTAAAACTGTCTTGACACTTTTGCGACCAGATAAACTTGGTCCCTTTCTTTTGTAATGATATGATAGGGTAGGCTATCTTTGAGAACCCTTATATAAATCTCCGATAATATCCAGTGATTCCCATGAATGATCAGATATCTGCGACATCCTTAGGTATGGGCCATTCCATAATGGCTTTTATCTTTTCCGGGTCTACGACAATACCTTCCAAGGAAATGAGATGTCCTAAATATTGTATTTCTTTTTGATAAAGATCAAATTTGTCAAATTTTGCGTATAGCTTGTGTTTCCTTACTATTTGCAGAACTATTATTAAGTGTTCATTATGTTCCTCCTTTGTTTTGGAATAGACAAGAATATTGTTGATAAATACTACTACGAACTTGTCTATGTACTAGCTGAAAATGTTGTTCATCAAGAACATAAATGTGGTTGGTGCATTAGTGAGTTCGAAAGGTATGAATACAAACTTGTAGTGTCTGTATCTTGTTTGAAAAGATGTTTTGTTTATGTGCTGGTCCTTTATCCTAACTTGATGATAACCGGATCGTAAATCCAATTTTGAGAAGATCTTGGCCCCACCAACTTGATCAAAATTATCATTTATCCTTGGTAAGGTATATTTGTTCTTAATGTTCACTTTCTTCAGTTGTCTATAATCGATACATAGTCTTGGAGTACCGTCTTTCTTTTTCACAAAGAGAATTGGTGCTCCCCATGGCGAGACACTTAGTTTGATATACTTGTTGTCCAACAATTCCTATAATTGTATTTTTAATTCTATCAGTTTTGGTAGACTCATTCGGTAGGGTGATTTTGAGATAGGGGTTGATCCAGGTAGTAAGTCTATGGAGAAATCTATTTCTCTCCTAGGAGGCAATTCTGGTATCTCATCAACAAACATGTCTTTGAATTCAGATAGGATAACAAAGTCTTCTAACTTGGGCTTATCTTCTTTTTCTGATAGATTCGTCACTTGGATGGCGTAAACTTGACATCCCTTTCTAATGCATTTCTTGAATTGCATCACTAAAACTTGTATGACTGACACAAGTTTTAGTATGCCTTGGGTTGTCGTGACAGTGCCAAAATTATCTTTATAGCTAAGTATCTTTATATAGCAGTCTAGTACTGCTTTGTGTTGTTCCAACCAATCCATCCCGATAATCAAATCATAAGATCCTAGTGGTTGGATGTTGAGATTGGTCCTTATCTTTTGACCATCTAAGATGAACTCAAGATCAAAAATAAAGTTAACTACTTTTCTTTTGGTTCCTGCTGCTAGTTCTACAAGTCGAGATTTTGCATTCTTTTGTTTCTTAAGTTTATTCAACTCTACTACATCGGGAGTAATATAACTTAACATAGCTCCAGGGTCAATTAAAACAAAAATTCGAGTGTCATGGATTTTACCTTCGATTTCGACCACCGAGGACTGGTGGTTAGCTTTTTGACCATCTATGGCTGGATTTATCCGATGCAGACTTTTTCCCATGTCACCCACTGTTAAGGCTTCCTACAAATTGTGGAAAGAAGTGTTGTTTGTTGCAATTAAATGTAGAAAATACCTCCTTAGATGAGGCTCTCCACACTCCCAACACTTTAATGGCTTGCGGGAGTTGTCCCCAAACTTCTTTGTTCCCAGTTTTATCAGTTTACAACTACCATGTGTGTTCAGATGATTGGAGTGAAAAACCTTCCTTGGGAAACCTTTTACTGCATTTTGATAAGGAGTTGGCTGGTATCCCTTCTTCTGCTAGTGCATTCCATCTTTCTTCTTATCCTTCGAGGTCTTGGGAGAATATACCCGCTGTTTATACTGGTCATATCACATTTGTGCCTTCCTGAATGCCTAAGTCAAGGATTTAGGGATGTCAAACTCAATTCTGTCCCAGTAAGTCTCTGGTAAACAACCTAAGACTCACTGGATTTTTACCTTGTCCTCCCGGATCTATAATACAAACCTTAATAGTTCCAAAAATCTATTTATAAGGTCCTCCATCGTCATTTGTCCGAGTCGTAATTCGTAAAATTCTTTCATCTTCCTTTCATAATAGCTTTCAGAAAGGTATTGTTTCTTGAAATACTTCTTAAAGTTGGACCATTCCAACTATTTCTCTTTTAGGCCATTTGCCAATTTTAGGTCCTGCCACCAAATGATGGCCTTCCCCTTCAGATTGTAGATAGCCATTGTAACCTTCATGTTGTTGGAATAGTTGTAGATTTGGAAGTATTTTTTGATGTCCAACAACCATGCCTCGACTTCTTCTCCTATCCTAGATTCTATATCAAAAGTAGTTGTTTTAATATTTTTAAATTCTCCTTCAAGGAGGTTTGTTTGTTTTCTTTTTCTGTCTGGTATGGTTTTGTCTTCATCTGAAGTTGTCCCTTTAGACGAACTATCTCATTTTTCTGTTTTCGCACTAGAATTCTTGGAGGCCCTTTTCCTGACCTCCTCCTCATGATTAACATCTTTTGGGATTTTCTTGGTTACTATACTACACAGTAGGGCTTCATTTATCTCTTGTTGTTCCTATTGTGCCTTCTTCAATTTTTCATTGTCAGCCTTGAAAACCTGTAGTTCAACAATAAGGTTCCTCATTGTTTCCAACACCTCCATGGGTGAGCTTCCATCACTGTTCTATCTTGGATCTCTAGGAGGTCCTTTCTATAGATTCTCTTCCATCCTAATTTCTACACCTTCTTGAGATGCCATTATTCAACAGGAACTGAAAAGCTTTCTGTTTGTAATCCACAAGCTTTATTAGTTTTTTTTCCTCAATCAGAATATATATACTAAGCAATTAATGTGGCCGAGTTCAGGCCCAATGTTGTAACTTTTTCTCTGATACCATATGTAATGAACCTTAAATTTACCATAAAAAAAAAACTATGACATAATTCAACTTCGTTTAAGCTTAGAATTTAACAGAAGGTAAGATTCAATTCGATCCATAATGACATTATTACACCAGTCTAGTTTACTTCGAATAGAAAATTGTCAAAGTGATCAGTTATGCACATTTAATTATGCTTGTGATTGCAAGTCTAGATCTTCATGACTACTAGAACAGTAGGTAACTTGATTGTCTGCTATGTGCATGTGTAAAGGTGAATATTATCATTTTTACTATAGAAAATTCGCTTTAACTCTCTATTAACATCTGTACTTATTTCCACCTACAAGTAAGTATATACCTATATCTTTCTCCATATAATAATTTAGGTACTTGGAATGCCTCGTACAGAGTGACCTATAATATGAATTGTTATTATTATACTTTTATATCAAATGAATATCCTCCAACGTTTTCTACCAATCCATTCATTACAGTATTTGAGTTGTTCCTATAACAATAATTCCTACTATATTCCTACAGTTCTGTGAAGAAACAGAGGTCAATCAGGTTTCGGTGATCACAAGTGATGAACAAAAGAAAGGACCCCACTGTTTTCCAAAATATGAAATATGGAAAGACTGTGGGCCAACACTTTGGGGTTTTGGGGTTCGGGGTTTCGTGACTACAAAATCCAAACATCAACATACAACAACTACTAAAATTGTGAAAAGTGACTAGTACTTCAGGATTTTGGATTTTGGGATTTCGTGAGTACAAAAGGAAAACATCAACACACAACCACTCTTGAAATTGCAAAAGGTTACCATCACTTCAGTATTTCTGAGTTCGGGATTTCGCGAGTACAAGTGCCCAAACAACAAAACACAACTCCCGAAATTGCGAAAGGTGACTAGTACTTCAGGATTTCGTGAGTACAAGTGCCCAAAAAACAACATATACAAACCTCCGAAATGTGAAAAAGGAAAGGTGGGACCCACATTTCAATATTTCAGGGTTCGAAACTTCGTGAGTTTCGGTGTCCAAACATCAACATAAACAAACTTCCAAAAATGCGAAAAAGGAAAGGTAGGACCAACATTTCGGGATTTCGGTGTTTGGAACTTGGTGAGTTCTGGTGTCCAAAAATCAATGTAAACAAACTTCCAAAATGTGAAAAAAAGGAAAGGTGAGATCCACATTTCGGGATTTCAGGGTTCGAAACTTCGTGAGTTCTAGTGTCCAAATATCAACATAAACAAACTTTCAAAAATGCGCAAAGTAAAGGTGGGTCCCGCATTTTAGGATTTTGGGGTTCAGAACTTTGCGATTTACGGTGTTCAAACATCAACATAAACACACTTCCGAAATGCGAAAAAATAAAGGTGAGACCTGTATTTTAGGATTTTGGGGTTCAGAACTTCGCGAGTTCCAGTGTTCAAACCTCACCTGTGACAACTCTCGAAATGTGAAAAAGAAAAGGGAAAGTTGGACTAGAACTTCAGGGTTTGCAATTTTCTAAATTCATCATAGACTTTAACTGTGGAAAGGGTAGACCATTTTAAACAAAACAAGGAAAGCATAAAATCTTCTGATGGGAGTCAATTCTCATGATTGTTTAGCATCTGATAAACAAAAGGGGTTTTCCAGATCTCTTTAACTTTCCAAAATTTTTCTTTTACTGGTGTTCTTACTTTCATTCTATGAGATAGTAGGTGTAGAAGGATTCAGTATCTGTTTACCTAGCAGAATTCCGAAGGTCTAAACTTATAAGTTTTATACGCATATAATATATAAAAGGGTACAATAGGATAACAGTTTTCTGTATAAGGTAATTTATATTATATTCACTTAGAGCCTCTTTTAATCAATGTATTATACATTAACAGTACTATATCTGTACATCTATGTATATACATGAATGTGAATTTTATTCCATAAGAGTTTGGTAATTATACATGATGTTCCGAGCGATCTAAGAGTGGCTTCCTAAGGTTTTAACTACAGAAGGGGTTTTCCCCATTGACGTTAATCTCCCCTTTCCTTACTTACTTATAGAAATATAATTATAGGTGCATCCATCTAGAAATTTACTCACAGGAGGAACAGTTCGTAGAGTTTGGATGTCTATTATGAACTTCGTGACGACAGATAGATTATATCCACGAAGGTAATTCATCTTCTGCAACAACTATATATATACTTCATCAGTCAGATGTGAACATTCCAGAAGACATATTATAAATATATATATATATATAGATTTCCTTCGCACATATTCCTCACAACGAACATATATGATCATTCAAATAGTTTACTTTAACGCAATTAGATATAATCATCCAATAGATACATGACATCAATCAAACATATCCATTCAAAATAAAGAGGGGTAGATCAACATATCTGAATCCAATCCATGTGAATACAAAGGGAACAATGACGTTCCTCGCAACCATAGAACAGGGCAGCCAAAAATACTTGCCCGATTCACCCACTAGCCTGACCATGAATCCATGAGGGCAAACTTGGAGACTCCTTAGCAATATTACAATTTTTTTTTAGGATTTATCCCCTTGCCTCAGACTTGCTCAACAGTTCTCATAATAGCAAGAGGACTCGCAATTCTTTGCCAGCATACTTGGCAGCATCCTGCCTCCTCGCATATGCTATTTATCAATTTTTTCTCGGGTCTTTTTCCCTCCTTTGGGGATTTTCATAGATTTTCTTAATCCCTAATTTTCAGTGTTTTCCAGTGGCCAAATGTATAATTTTCCACTTGTAATAATCAGCCGAGAGGTAGTTCCAACATGTTCCCGACTCATGGAGTCATGGTTAGCTGATTTTTAACATGGTTGTTCCATTTGTCCTCCTGCAATTAATATAAATATTTTGTTGTGATACACGTGTCATAGTCAAATAGTTATTTGAGTACAAATAGATCTCTGTCCAACAGTCACAATCATTCAATGCAATTATTAAATTCGAAATTCAAAATTTCGATAAATGGCAAAAATTTTCCATATTCGAATGTTCCAAAAATGGAAATTAATTTCCAGCACACAAAAATAAAAATATTTTATTTTTGGGGGATGTCACATCCTTTCCCCCTTTAGTAAAACTCTGTCCTCAGTTTTCGTTCCTTTCCTGGAATAGGATTGGATAGGATTTCCACAAATCTCCCTCCAATTCCCAAGTGGCCTCCTCAGCACTAAAGTGCTTCCATTGCACCTTTACTTGAGCGACGACTCTGTTTCGAAGTGCTATTTCTCTCTGGTCTAGAATGCGTAGGGGTTCCACCTGAAACTTGCCTTCGGGTTCCACTTGCACCAAGTTCCAATCAATATTATGAGTAGGGTCATGAATATACATTTTCAACAAAGAAACATGAAATACATTATGAATTCTTAGATTAGATGGGAGTGCAAGTTGATATGCTACAGGTCCAATTTGAGCTAGTATATCGAAGGGCCCACAAAACCGGGGTGTCATCTTGGAATAGTTCCCTAACTTCAGCGAGATTTTTCGGGCTTTGACCTTCAAGTAAACATGGTCTCCCACTTGAAATTCCAAGTGTCTTCTTTTCTGATCCGCATAGCTCTTCTGGCTATCCTGTGCTTCTTTCAAGTTCTGTTGTACCTTCCTTACCATGTTCTCCATTTCTTGGAGCATCTCTGGTCCAACGATGATTCTATCAGCCGGTTTATCCCAGTTAATTGGATTTTTACACTTTATGCCATATAGTGTTTCGAAAGGGCTCAATTTAGCCGAAGTTTGGTACCCATTGTTATATGCAAATTCTACCAAGTGTAGGTAGTCTTCCCACTTGTTCAGTTTTGTTCTTACATACATGCAGAGCATATCCTCTATGATTTGTTTTGTCATTTTGGTCTATCCATCCATTTGTGGATGATAAATCGTACTGAAATTCAAATTAGTATTTAGCCCTGCAAACAATTCCTTCCAATAAGCAGATGTGAATTTTACATCTCTATATTAAATCACCATTTTAGGAATACCATCCAGTCTAAAAATTGCTTTCATGAATATTTTAGCAATGTCAATAGCTTTAAAAGTAGACTTTACAGGTGACCCAAAAATGGTTAAGTTTATCGCTATGGAACCACCTGTCATTAGGGTTTTTGAAATATGGGGATGTGATGGAAGAACCTCTGTGAAAGACAGTAAGTGGGACTGACATTTGCTCCTCGAGCCTAATGATATATTAATGGAGTCTGTATAAAGGTTTCCACATCGCCTTCATCACCTGGCTGAGTACCTGCATGCCCGAATCTACTAACCACTATCCTTTCATCTCTATATTAACAAAACTTCCCTTAGGATATTCATCATAAAACTTTGCTTCCAATGTTGAGTTCAGAGACATGGTGGAGTCGGGCCGATCTGAAAATGTGGAGGAATTCGACATGCCTTTCCTCAAAAGGTAATATCTTTCCACCGGTGATAACTTTCACCTCGTTCATCCTGCAATGGTAGACTATGTGTGTTAAAACTTGAGTTTAACTAGCGGGTTGTTTCATTCTTTACTTTTTTCTTTGGGATTATTCCTTGGTAAGGGAGCCATCTGGTAGGTTATTTCTTTTCCTGCGGTACTTTACCCCAATCATGTTACTTTCCCAAGGTTTCTCTATTCTACGAATTTCAAACCTAATTCCAGATGTTGATGGAATCCCTTGGAGATTCACCACCCAACAGTATAATATATTAGCTAATTTTCTGCTGAGAGAGTTTGGTTTATGGTATGGGAACATTTGACCGAGAGGTCACCTGGTCCAGGGTTGTAAGGGTTGGGATCCCATCATTCTTTCTGTTGAGACGTAAATAGGGAAAGGTCATATCTAGTTCCTATTAATTTAAGGATTCTTTTGAAACTCAAGGGTATTGGACTCATCTCGGTTCATACCTTGAATACAGAACCTATAATGTTATGTCTTCTTATTTATAATATTTAGTTCTCTGTACATTTTTCCTTCGTGCATTTTAAGTTGGGTATTCAACTAATGATGGGCCCCTTTACTGTGAGGGTACCCATGAGATGGTCGATGGCCTCTCCAGCCCTCTCAAGAGTGTAGTCAGAATGTTTACCGGGATGTAATAGCATGGCAATTTCTAGCTGTAGGCCCAAGTTAAGAATTCACTCGAAATCTCCCTTTCTTTTACTTTCTGGTGAGGTTACTTTTATTTAGGAATTTTTAAACTTAGTAAGTGGTTTCAGATCATAAGGTACTAATCAAAATTATTTGTTGTTTTGTCATGTAGGAAAGGGGGTGTACAGGGGCCTTTGGGTCCTCGACTTCGCCATTTCCAAAAGGTACTCGAGTTTCCTCACTTTTGACATATTCTAGGTTCTACCACTCTAAGTTTTATTCTATGAGACAATAGTTCTGGCTTCGGGAGTTGTCGTTGTGAGGTTTAGATACAATCTTCTGAATTGGATGATATTTGTCTAATATTACTGGCAAGGTTTTCATTTTGTTATTACGACCCAGGGTTGTCTTTTCCCAAGATTGTACCAGACATAAGTTTCCCCTTTTCCAGTAACAAAACTGGTTTTGACTTGCTCCAATATCAGCTTAAATTTGTAGCTCCTGCATTCTATTTTAAAGGGTGGTTTTGGACTATCGGTTTATGTATAAAGGTTGAATGCTTAATTTCTTTTAGATAACTATTGATTATTTGCGTGTACTGATAACATTTTGAAACTATACTGGGGTTTTTCACAGTCGGCTACATACTTGATTATTAATGTTTGATGTACAGGGCATAGAGCTTTCCAAATATTAAGAATATTTTATACTTCTGCAGTCATATTACCATTGTCATATATAATCGTTTTCAATATAAAACTGATGATCTGAGATGTTACATAGCTATGAATGTAGCTATGGTTGCAACTCTTTCTAGGAAATTATCTAACCTTTATCCAAGGAGTAAAAAAAAGTGTTATGTTACTTGATTGTTAAGAACCTCGCATATAATAGATCTGTCGTCATAATGTATATGCTATAATTTTCTTCTTCTGTATTCTCTTGTTTCAATGTACCTTTACACAGATTAGGTTAATGGACTGTAAGGAAGCTATTAGTATTCGGTCTCCATGCCTAAAATGCAGGGTTAACTCTACACCGCCTATCAGTGGAGATAAAAGGCATACACATACTTTTGAATCTCGGTATTAAGTTAACTAGAGTAAAATGTATATACTCAGCTTTAAAGATTATAAGGTGTCTAACCTAGATTTTCATTCTCCATGCTTTATTTCTAAAATCAATTTCACATAGTCTGTTGAATGGAGAGGAGATATAGTATTGTTGTCAGAACATCGTAGGTTGTTTTTGACATTATTTATATGGTTAGATTAATGAAATAACCTCCAATATCAACATGAAAAACCCAACATTAGTTTCATACAAAAAATAAAGAAAAAAAAAATAGTCATAAATCTAGTTTAGAGGATATTTCTCCCAAAATCTAACCATGCATAATCCCTTTGACTATCATAATAATTAGATGACCAATTCTGTTATTCACTCAGGAAAGAGTCATTCAGGAATTATATTTGCAAGAAATTTTATGTCAATCTTCAGGCTTCATGCATTCAAACTGGTTTTTCCTTGCATTGCTATATTAGTTCATATTTAATAAAGGCGTTACACCAGTTATCAGATCATTTAAAGAGAAATTGGAATTTATTTCAGCTCAGATTTAATAAATGCCATACATCAGATATAAACAACATTTGTATAAAAAATGGGACTCCTTTCAGTTCAAATGTAAAAAATGCATTGCATCTGATATAAAATCATTCAAAACAGAGGAGGAAAGGATTGACATATCTAAACTAGTTCGCAGGAAGACAAAGGGAACAACCATGTTCCTCCCAACTGTAGAACAGGGCAGCCGAATCACTTGCCCAGTTCACCCCCTAGCCTAACCATGAATACATAAGGGAAAACTTGGAGCCTCCTCCTCAGTAATGTCTTCTTTTCCTGTAGTCTTCTCCTTGCCTCATACTCAACAATTAGTGCTCATAACAACAAGTACTCAATATTTCTCTTTTCCCCAGCATACTCGACAACGTCCTGCCTCCTCACATATGCTATTTAACCAAACAAATGCTTTTTCCTAGGTCTTTCTTTTCCCCCCTTGGGAGTTTTCGCAACTTTCTAAATCCCTGATTTTCAGGGGATGCCAATGGCCAAATCTCTGAGTTTCCACTTGTAACAATCAGCCCAGAGGTAGTTCGAACATGTTCCCCACTCATGGAGTCATGGTCATCTAATTTTAACATGGTTGTTCCATTTGTCTACCCATAATTAATATAAAATATTATGTTTTCATACAAGTTTCATAGTCCAATAGTTAGTTGGGTCAAAACATATCTCTGCCCAACAGTCATAATAATTAATTACAATTATCAAATTAGAAATTCAGAATTGCCATAAATGGCAAAAGTTTTCCTAATTCGAATTTACTAAAAATGAAATAATTTTCCAACCAATTTTAAATTTCAAAAAATATTTTATTTCTGGGGATGTCAGTCATTATATTACATATCTTGTTATATAGTTTGCAAATAATATAAACTAATTCTATGATTTTCAAGAATATCTTAATCTTAGATTTGATCTGAGTCCTATTCCCCTTTTAGTCATTTTTCTTTTCATTAGGAGTAAGGTTTATCTTTCTCCTAGTTGAGATAGGTTAGTTTAGATATCCATTCTGTCATTTTCATTATAGATTATGTTTGCAAAGTTTTCCTTATGCAGGAGAAAAATCCAGCGTGGCATGGATGAGCCCTTATGTTAGCTTAAGGGTTTCTTTCTTGCAAGCTATGAGTGAGAGGGTAAATCAAATATATATTTTATTGTTGATAGAAATTAGGAATATTACAAGTCAACAAGAGGAATTAGAAGGTAATTACTTCTCTTTTATTTCTTGATCAAAGAAAGTGATAATATACATCAACAAATAGAAGGTCATGTTTATATATCTTTGTACATATATATATTAACTTATCTTATCTTGATCTTAGGTTAGTCTTAGGGTAAGGGTAACTCGAAACCCACAGAAGCAATCAGAATTACCATCCCAAATGGAAAATGGCCTAATTGGGACCCTAGTTGGGTGATTTGTCCAATGTTGATCATGGTAAATTTTTTCCATAAACACAATACCATCATACATTTTAATATCGATGCTACCAACCCCAACAATTTTACAAGAAAAATCATTTCCCATAAAAAAAACACCATCATCAATAGATTGGTAAGTTGAGAACAAATTTCTATGAAAACACATGTGGTTTGTTGCACTAGAATCTAACAACCAATGTTGATGTTGTTGTGAAACATCATAAGTAGATAATACATCATCAACCATGCATGAAATTGAACTTGTTTCAATTGAATTAGTTTCCTTTGCTTCCTTTGTGGAGTCCTCTTTAGATGTTTTTTGTCTTTTCCAACAATCCTTCTTGAGATGCCCATATTTTCCATAGAACCAACATTTGTGCTTACCCTTCTTTCATTTTGACTTAGATCTTGATGTACCCCTATGATCTTTCAATTTTTCTATAGATTGACCTATGACCACCATTACTTCTTCTATTGAGGTTTCCTTAATTGATCTTATCCTCATATCCTCAGTCAATAGAGCTGCTACAATAGTGTCATAGTCAATGGTGTCTGTTGTGATAAACCACATAGATGTGACTAGATGATCCCAATATTCAAGTAATGAACAAAATAGCATAGCTCCTTTGTCCTCATCTTCATATTTTACATCCATACTAGTTAATTGACAAATCAAGGTATTGAAAATATTTAAATGGTCAGAAACTTTTGTACCTTCTTTCATCTGTAGGAAGCTATAGAACTGCCTCTTCGAGAAGATTTTTTTTGTCAAGTACTTTGTCATATAAATACCTTTGAGTTTGTTCCACGAGCCTATTGTTGTCTCATCTCCAATGATGTTAAACAAAACATTATCTGCTGGTACTCAGAGCTCTTGCATCAAGATATTCTCATCTATCATGCTTGCCAATTTCTTTGTCTTTCCCGCCAATGCATTTTACAATCCTTGTTGCACAAGCAGATCCTGCATATTGAACTTACATAGCTCAAAGTTATTCTCGTCGTTGAATTTCTTCACCTCAAACTTCAAACTTTGTACTTTTTCCATTAGCATAAATCACCCAAATCAAACTTATAATACTAAGCATTAATATGGAATAATTATCTTACTCAAGTTTAAACCTCAAAAATAAAAATAATTAATTAAAAGGTTTAACTCAAACTATAAATATTTAAGTATTTACCTTCAAACCTTTTACTTAAAAAAAGGCATCCTTTTAAACAAATAATTTTATAATCCACCTATTTATCCATAAAGGGAATTCTTAATAATATGTCTTGAACTTAATGAAATGAGCCATCCACTATCATACCTTTTGTTCCTTTTTTTTTAATCACTTTGAATGGGTAACACTCATCCTGAAGTACAGAGGTTGTGTTACTCCAAGAATGGGTAACACTCCTTGTGACATCCCCCAAAATAAGATATTTGGAAATTTAATTTTCTGGGAAATTATTTTGTTATTGGTAAATTCGAATTTGGAATTTTTTTTCCATTTATGGCAATTCCAAATTTCGAATTTGTTAATTGTAATAAATTATTA
>JASDQU010106562.1:42635-57044 GCA_032191745.1 Picea mariana | reverse complement strand
TGCCTTGGGCTATCCTAAGAGTGTCAAAATTATCTTTATAGATAAGTATCTTTATATAACAATCTAGCACTGCTTTGTGTTGTTCCAACCAATCCATCCTGATAATCATATCATAAGATCCTAGTTGTAGGATGTTTAGATTGGTCCTTATCTTTTGACCATCCAAGCTGAACTCAAGATCAGAAATAAAGTTAGCTACTTTTCTTTTAGTTCATGTTGCTAGTTGTACAAGCCAAGATTTTGCGTGCTTTTGTTTCTTAAGTTTATTCAACTCTACTACATCAGGAGTAATATAACTTAACGTAGCTCCAGGGTCAATTAAATTAGAAATTCGAGTGTCATGGATTTTACCTTCGATTTCTACCACCAAGGACTGGTGGTCATCTTGTCGACCATCTATAGCTGCATTTATCCGATCCAGACTTTTTCTCATGTCGCCCATTGTCCAGGCTTCCTGCAAATTGTGGACAACAATGTTGTTTGCTGCAATTAAATGTGGACAATTTCTCCTTAGATGAGGCTCTCCACTCTCCCAACACTTTAATGGCTCACGAGAGTTGTCCCCAAACTTATTCATTCCCAGGTTTACTGGTTTACCGCTACCTTGCGTGCTCGGATGATTAGAGTGAAAATCCTTCCTTGGGAAACTTTTTGTTGCATTCCGATAAGGAGTTGGCTGGTATACCTTCTTCTACTAGTGCATTCCATCTTTCTTCTTATCCTTCCAGGTATTGGGAAACTCTACCCTTTGTTTATACTGGTCATAGCACATTTGTTCCTTCCTGAATGCCTCACTCAAGGATTTGGGGCTGTCAAACTCAATTCTTTCCAGGTAAGTCTGTGGTAAACAACTTAAGAATCATTGGATTTTTACCTTGTCCTCCTGGATGTACGGTACAAACCTTAATAGTTCCAGAAATTTATTTATAAGGTCCTCCATCATCGTTTGTCTAAGTCACAATTCATAAAATTCTTTCCACTTCCTTTTATAATAGCTTTCAGAAAGGTATTGTTTCTTGAAATACTTCTTAAAGTCAAACCATTCCAACTGTTTCTCTTTTAGACCCTTGGCCAATTTCAGGTCCTGCCACCAAATGTTGGCCTTCCCCTTTAGATTGTAGATGGCCATTCTGACCTTCATGTTGCTGGAATAGTTGTAGATTTGGAAGTATTTTTTGATGTCCAACAACCATGCCTCGGCTTCTTCTCCTGTCTTGGATTCTCCATCAAAAGTAGCTGGTTTAATATTTTTAAATTCTCCTTCAAGATGGTTTGTTTGTTTTCTTTTTCTCTCTGGTATGGTTTTGTCTTCAGCTGAAGGTGTCCCTTTAGATGAACTATTTCCTTTTTCTGTTTTCACACTAGAATTCTTGGAGGCCCTTTTCCTGACCTCCTCCTCATGATTAACATATTTTGGGCTTTTCTTGGTTACTATACTACATAGCAGGACCTCATTTATCTCTTGCTGTTATTGTTGTGCCTTCTTCAATTTTTCATTCTCGACATTGAAAACTTGTAGTTCAACAATAAGGTTCCTGATTGTTTCCAACACCTCTGTGGGTGAGCTTCCATCACTATTCTATCTTGGATCTCCAGGAGGTCCCTGCTATGGATTCTCTTCCATCATGATTTCTGCATCTTCTTGTGCTACCATTATTCAACACAAAACAGAAAAGCTTTATGTTTATAATCCACAAGATTTATTAGTTTTTTTTCATCAATCAGAATATATATACTAAGAAATTAATGTGGCCCTCTTCAGGCCCTGTGTTGTAACTTTTTCTCTGACACCATATGTAATGAACCTCAAATTTACCATAAAAAATAAATTCTATGACATAATTCAACTTCGTTTAAGCTTAGAATTTAAGAGAAGGTAAGATTCAATTCGGTCCATAATGACATTATTACACCAGTCTAGTTTACTTCGAACAAAACATTGTCAAAGTAATTAGTTCTGCACATTTAATTATGCTTGTGATTGCAAGTCTGGATCTTCATGACTGCTAGAATAGTAGGTAACTTGACTGTCTACTATGTGCGTGTGTAAAGGCGAATATTATCACTTTTATTATAGAAAATTAGCTTTAACTATCTATTAACATCTATACTTATTTCCACCTACAAGTAAGTATATACCTATATCTTTCTCCATATAATAATTTAGGTACTTGTCATGCCCCATACACAGTGACCTGTAATATGAACTCTTATTATTATACTTCTATCCCAGATGAAGATCCTCCAATGTTTTCTACCAGTCCATTCATTACAGTATTTGAGTTGTTCCTATAATAATTATTCCTACTATGTTTCTATAGTTTTGTGAAGAAATAGAGGTCAATCAGGTTTCAGTGATCACAAGTGCTGAACAAAACAAAAGACCCCACTGTTTGCTGAAATCTGAAATACAGAAAGACTGTGGGCCAACACTTCGATGTTTTGGGGTTTAGGGTTTTGCGAGTACAAAAGCCAAACATCAACACACAACAACTCCCGAAATTGTGAAAAGTGACCAGTACTTCGGGATTTCAGAGTTTAGGATTTTGCGAGTACAAAATCCAAACATCAACACACAACCACTCCTGAAATTGCGAAAGGTGACCGGTACTTCAGTATTTCAGAGTTCGGGATTTCGCGAGTACAAGTGCCAAAACAATAACACACAACAACTCGCGAAATTGTGAAAGGTGACCAGTACTTCGGGATTTCGCGAGTACAATTACCCAAACAACAACATACAAAAACCTCTGAAATGCGAAAAAAGGAAAGATGGGACCCGCATTTTGGGATATTGGGGTTCGAAACTTCGCGAGTTCCTGTGTCCAAACATCAACATAAACAAACTTCCAAAATTGCAAAAAAGGAATGGTAGGACCCACATTTCAGGATTTCGAGGTTCGAAACTTCGAGATTTCCGGTGTCCAAACATCAACATAAACAAACTTCCAAAATACGAAAAAAAGGAAAGGTGAGACCCGCATTTCGAGATTTTAGGGTTTGAAACTTCGCGAGTTCCAGTGTCCAAATATCAACATAAACAAACTTTTGAAAATGCGAAAAGGAAAGGTGGGTTCTGCATTTCGAGATTTCAAGGTTCGGAACTTCGCAAGTTCCGGTGTCCAAACATCAACATAAACACACTTCCAAAATGCGAAAAAAGAAAAGTGAGACCTGTATTTCAGGATTTCGGAGTTTGGAACTTTGCAAGTTCCAGTGTCCAAACCTCACCTTCGACAACTCCCAAAATGCGAAAAAGAAAAGGGAAAACTGGACTAGCACTTCAGGGTTTGCAATTTTCTAAATTCATCATAGACTTTAACTATGGAAAGGGTAGATCGTTTTAAACAAAACAAGGAAAGCATAAAATCTTCTGATGGGCGTCAATTCTCATGATTATTTAGCATCTGATAAACAAAAGGGGTTTTCCAAATCTCTTTAACTTTCCAAAATTTGTCTTTTACTGGTGTTCTTACTTCCATTCCGTGAGACAGTAGCTGTAGGAGAATTCAATATCCGTTTACCTAACAGAATTCCGAAGGTCTAAACTTATGAGTTTTATACACATATAATCTATAAAAGGGTACAATATGATAACAGTTTTTTGTATAAGGTAATTTATATTATATTCACTTAGAGCCTCTTTTAATCAATGTATTATACGTTAACAGTACTAGATCTATACATCTATGTATATACATGAATATGAAGTTTTTTCCATAAGAGTTTGGTAATTATATATGATGCTCCGAGGGATCTAAGAGTGGCTTCTTGGGGTTTTAACTACATAAGGGGTTTTCCCCATTGATGTTAATCTCCCCTTTCCTTAATTACTTATAGAAATATAGTTATAGGTGCATCCATCTAGCAATTTACTCACAGGAGGAATAGTTCCTAGAGTTTTGATGTCTATTACGAACTTCGTGACGATAGACAGATTATATACACGAAGGTAATTCATATCCTACAACAAATATACATATACTTCAGCAGTCATAGGTGAACATTCCAGCAGACGTATTATAACTATATATAGATATAGATTTCCTTCATACATATTCCTCACAACGAACAGATATGATCATTCAAATAGTTTACTTTAACGCAATTAGATATAATCACCCAACAGATACATGACATCAATCAAAAATAGCCATTCAAAATAGAGAGGGGTATATCAACATATCTGAATCCAATCCACGAGAAGACAAAGGGAACAACCACGTTCCTCCCAACCGTAGAATAGGGCAGCCAAAACTACTTGTCTGATTCACTCCCTAGCCTGACCATGAATCCATGAGAGAAAACTTGTAGACTCCTCAACAATATTCCAAATTTTGTTTAGCAGTTATCCCCTTGCCTCACACTTGCTCAGAAGTGCTCATAACAACAAGAGGATTCTCAATTCTTTCCCAACATACTTGGCAACGTCCTGCCTCCTCACATATGTTATTTATCAATTTTTGCCCAGGTCCTTTTCCCTCCTTTGGGGATTTTCGCATCTTTTCTTAATCCCTGATTTATAGGGGCTGTCAGTGGCCAAATATCTAATTTTCCACTTGTAATAATCATTCTAGAGGTAGTTACAACATGTTCCCCACTCATGGAGTCATGGTCAGCTGATTTTTAACATGGTTGTTTCATTTGTCCTCCTGCAAATAATATAAAGATTATGTTGTGATAGAAGTGTCATAGTCAAATAGTTAGTTGAGTCCAAACAGATCTCTTCCCAACAATCACAATAATTAAATACAATTATTAAATTCAAAATTCAAAATTTCCATAAATGGAAAAAAAATTCTATATTTGAATTTGCCAAAAACGAAAATAAATTTCCATCACACAAAAATAAAAATATTTTATGTTTGGGGGATGTCATAAAGAACTTCCCAGTCTATGAAATAAACTTATTTCATTTCTTAGGAAAGATTAAATAAATAGCAGTAGGCGACGCTACCTATGGTATCATGTACAATTGTCTATCCAAGGTAATAATAACACTTTCGGGTCTAGACTCATACACACTATGTCGTTTCAACAAATATGGATTTTTGAAAAGAACATCACAAATTTCAAGGGGAGAAATATTACAAAATACCTCATATTTGAAGGGATTGATGCCACATGGAAGACGACACTATTGGATGACGCAAAGATCTATTCCTTGGCGAAGCTAGTTGATGGTGTAGGGATACAAATGTGGTGTCATTGGCAGGTCCAATCTCTTGACAACAATTATTGAGATCAGTTTCTTCTGACTATCACTATCGACAATGAAATGAAGCAGAGCCCCCTTTACCCACATCTGTGAGTGAAAGAGGCATTCCCCTTCCTCTGGTTCTTCTGGTTTGCTTCGATGGACTTTGGTGGTAGCAAGAGTGGCACTGGGTTAGGAATTGATAATCCACTTCCCTCTTTCTAGATTTGATTTGGAGTTAGAATATACCTTTGACTCAAAATATTTCAGCTCGACCACTAGTGACTTCCTGGAGTGACATTATTTGTTATTGTGCCAAGGGATTTTATGGTATTCACACCACTTTCCCATGTCCTTATTCAACTTCTCATTACCCTTCTTGTGTTGTAGCTTAGACTGTTTGTCTCGATAATGGCCATATTTGATCCATCCCTTGTTGTGTGGGTTGGGGCCACCTTTTCTATGCTTTGACTGTGAGGAGTTTGCATATCGAAACTCTTGCCTCTTCTGCTTAAATTTATGCTCAATATTGACAACATATCTGTAAGTCGTACCCAATGACGTGATGCCCAAAAAATATGTTTTTGTTTGAATTTATCTATGAGGACAACCATGGTATTCCAGCACTAGATATCGTTCATATTATTTGATACCCAATTTGGTGCGTAGAGTATGGAAAATATTGGTGAAATATTGTACTATCTGGTCCCTTTCCTGACATAGGGTTGTCCATCTTGTGTATTGGTCCTCGTATCTTCCAACAGGGTAATATTGTTCTTTAATGGATTCCCTGAAATAATCCCACGTGGGGGCCATCACAAATATTGTAGATTCCTCTATGGCCCTTTTCTCAGAGTAAGTGTAATGTACCTCAAAAACTGTCAAAAAAAAAATAATTGTTTGTACAATTATCCTTGCATAGTTTTTGAGATTCAAGCAATTAAGTCTTCTGTTATAAAGCTTGACTCTGAAAGTTTGTTAGACACCTTACTGTCATTGATTTTCTTTACTATGTAACTTAAAACTTCCTACTCGACGATACAGTAAGTGTATTCTCCTCCCTTAAATGTTATTTAAAGACTTGTAAAAACTACCAATACTTTCTTATTTGATGATGTCTATAACACCAGCATAGATTTCACTATATGAGCGACTTGTAAATAGGTATATTACTTTCATACCTCTAATCAGGAGGAAGATTCTCCAATCAACACACAACAACTCCTGAAATCGCGAAAAGTGACCAACACTTTGGGATTTCGGAGTTCGGGATTTCACGAGTATAGGAGCGAAACATCAACAGATACAAACCTTCGAAATGTGAAACAAAGGGAAGGTTGGACTAGTGCTTCGGGGTTTCAGGGTTCAGAACTTCGTGAGTTCAAGTGCCCCAAACTTCAACATAAACAAACTTCCAAAATGAGAAAAAGGAAATGTGAGACCCACATTTCAGGATTTCGGGTTTCAGAACTTCGCGAGTTCCATTGCCCAACATAAACATACAAAAACTTTTGAAATGCGAAAAGGAAAGGTGGGGCCTGCATTTTGGGGTTTCAGGGTTCGAGACTTCATGATTTCAAGTACCCAAACAACAACATCTACAAACTTTTGAAATGCGAAAAAGATAAGGTGAGACCCGCATTTCAGGGTTTCGGGGTTCGAGACTTCGTGAATTCCAGTTCCCAAACATCACCACAAAAACTTTCAAAATTGTGAAAAATGCCATGTGCACTTTGGGATTTCAGGGTTCAAAATCCCACGACTTCAAACGCCAAACATCAAACACAAACAAATCCTGAAATTGTGAAAAGGAAAGAATGTGGAACTAACATTTTGGGATTTTGGGGTTCAGAATCCTGTGACATCAAAAGCCAAAACATCAACCACAAACAATTACTAAAATTGCGAAAAGAAAAGAATATGGAACTAACATTTTGGGATTTCGGGGTTTGGAATCCCGTGAATTCAAAATCCAAAACATCAACCACAAATAATTCCTGAAATTGCGAAAAGAAAAGAACGTGGAACTAACATTTCGGGATTTTAGGGTTCGGAATCCCACGACCTCAAAAGCCAAAACATCAACCACAAACAATTTCTGAAATTGCAAAAAAGAAAGGAACATGGAACTAACATTTCGGGATTTCAGGATTCAGGGTTTCAGGATTTGGAATAGCAAGGGAACTTTGTATAAATGTAACCAGCAAGTCCCGAATGTCGAAAATCACATTAATTCTATAATTCTAAGATTTTTTCTTTGTATTGGTATTCTTACTTTCGTACTGTGAAACAATAGGTGTATAAGGATTCAAAATTTCAATATATTTTTACTTATAAGAATTCCAAAAATCTAACTTCTGAATTTTATACGCATATAATCTATAAAATGGGTACAATAGGGTAACAAATTCTATAAAAGGTAACTCCTATTATGTTCACTTAGAGCCTCTTTAAACCATGTGTCAATAGTACTAGATTTGTGCATCTATGTAAATACAAGAATAAGAATATCATTCCATCAGAATTTGGAAATTATAATTGATGATCTGAGGGATCTGAGTTTGGTTTCCGAGGATTCCCAGAATTCCTTAACTTTCCAAAATTTATACATCTAGCATTTTGACTTCATATGAAACCTAACCCGTAGATGGATCGACTTTCTTAAGCTCAACTTCTATAAAAACAAATTTGCCTAGCACTTCTAGATTTCGGGAGGGACCACTCCAGAATTTAGACTGTGATTGTACATTTAATACCTCATCCATTGCAAGAATTATTTCAAATTTAGAAACAAATATATGCATAATATCAGTTACACACAAAAAATCCAAGAACAAAGAGGGAAAGGTTTACATTAACACAATTAGATATAATCAGACAACAGATACCTACATCAATCAAAACATAGCCAAAAATAGAGAGGGGTAGAATGACATATATGAATCCAATCTGCAGGAAGACAAAGGGAACAGTCATGTTCATCCCAACCGTAGAACAGGGCAACCAAAGTCACTTTCCCGATTCACCCCCTAGCCTGACCATGAATCCATGAGCATGAACTTGGAAACTCCTCCTCAGCAATGTCCTTCAATTCCAACAGTTATCCTCTTGCCTGACACTTACTCAACAGTGCTCATAACAACAAGGCAATTCTATTTTAGTAGGCTCCACTTGCCTCACACTCAATCTGCAGTGTTCATAACAACAAGAGAGCTCAAAAATCTTTTCCGAGCATCCTTGGTAATGTCCTGCCTCGTCGCATATGCTATTTATCAATTTTTTTGCCCAGGTATTTTTCCCTCCTTTGGGGATTTTCGTAGCTCTCTTAATCCCTAATTTTCAGGGGCTGCCAGTGGCCAAATCTCTGATTTCCCACTTCTCATAATCAACCTAGATGCAGTTCCAACATTTTCCTCCACTCATGGAGTCATGGTCAGTTGATTTTAACATGGCTATTCCATTTGTCCTCCTGCAATTAATATAAATATTTTGTTGTGATACAAGTGTCATAGTCAAATAGTTAGTTGATTTCAAATATATCTCTACCCAATAGTCACAATAATTAAATACAATTATTAAATTCGAAATTCGAAATTGCCATAAATGGCAAAAAATTTCCATATTCAAATTTGCCAAAAACGGAAATAAATTTGCAGCACATAAAAAATATTTTATTTTTGGGGGATGTCACATCCTTTCCCCCTTTATTAAAACACTATACTCAGTGTTCGTTCCTTTCCTAGAACAGGATTGGATGAGATTTCCACAAATCTCCTTCCAATTCCCAAGTGGCTTCCTCAGGACTAAAGTGCTTCCATTGCACCCTTACCTGAGCAATGACTCTATTCCGAAGTGCTATTTCTCTCCGGTCTAGAATGTGTAGGGGTTCCACCTCGAACTCACCTTCAGGTTCCACCTGCATGAAGTTCCAATCAATCATATGAGTAGGGTCATGAAGTGAAAGATGATATGCTATGGGTCCAATTCGAGCTAGTATCTCGAAGGGCCCACAAAACCTGGCTGCCAACTTGGCACAGTTCCCTAAATTCAACGAGCTTTTCAGGATTTGACATTCAAATAAACATTGTCTCCCACTTGAAATTCCAAGTGTCTTCTTTTTTGATCCGCATAACTCTTCTATCTATCCTGTGCCTCTTTCAAGTTCCGTTGTACCTTCCTTACCATGTTCTCCATTTCTTGGAACATCTGTGGTGCAACCATGAGTCTGTCAGTCGGGTTATCCCAGCTAATTGGAGTTGTGCACTTTCTGCCATATAGTATTTCAAAAGGGCTCAACTTAGTTGAATTTTGGTACCCATTGTTATATGCAAATTCTACCATGTGTAGGTAGTCTTCCCACTTGTTCGGCTTTGTTCTTACATACATGCAGAGCATATCCTCTATGATTTGATTTGTCCTTTCGGTCTGTCCATCCATTTGTGGATGATAACTCATACTTAAATTCAAATTAGTATTTAGTCCTGCAAACAATTCCTTCCAAAAAGAGGATGTGAATTTTACGTCTCTATCTGAAATCACCATTTTAGGAATACCATGCAGTCTAAAAATTTCTTTCATGAATATTTCAACAATATTAATATCTTTAAAAGTAGACTTTACAGGAATAATGTGTGCATACTTACTGAGTCTATCGATTACAACCATGATAGAATCATTCTGTTTCTGAGTTTTAGGCAAACCTGTTATAAAGTTCAGTGATATGGTCTCCCATTTCCATTCTGGTATTGGTAATGGTTGTAATAGGCCAGCTGTATGCCGGTGTTCAACCTTAACTTGCTGACAATCTTGGCACCTAGCCAAGTACTATGTTTCCTCTTCCTTCATGTTAGGCCAGTAAAATAGTTTCCTGAGTGTTGTTATTTTTTTTTGGTAGCCTGGATGGCCAGAATACAGTTTCTTATCTGATTTATAAAGTCTTTTTTTAAATCTTAATAGTCCCTTCTTGTTGATACTTATATCTGGTTTATCTGAGTTTGTGATACTATTTTAAAATTCTTCCATCATCTTAGTGTAGTTCTCATCGTTAACACCTATTGTTCTTATTCTTTGTTCTAGATCACTTTCTTCCCTGCTGATATTTATCTCAAATAACCCATGGACTCTTTTTCTTAAAGCATATGGTACTTTATTTTCCTTACCCTTGATATGTCTGATCTCGAAGTCAAATTCGCTCAAGAAGGCTAGCCACCCTGCTTGTCTTGCATTAAGGTCTGGTTGGTTAAACAGATATTTCACCCGGCTATTATCTGTCAATAGTAAGAATTTTCTGCCCATTATATAGTGTCACCACATTTTTAATGCATGTATTACTGTTGCCAATTCTAAGTCATGAGTGACATAATTTCACTCATGTTCCTTTAATTTCCGGGACTCATAACAAATCACATGCCCTTCCTGAGTTAGAACACCACCTAGTCCCTCTTTACTTGTGTCAACGCATACTGTGAAGTCTTTATCTGGGTCTTCTACCTTCAAGATGGGCGTTGATGTCAATAATTGTTTTAGCTTATTAAAACTGTCTTGACACTTTTGCGACCAGTTAAACTTGGTCCCTTTATTTTGTAATGACGTGATAGGGCAGGCTATCTTGGAGAACCCTTCGATAAATCTGTGATAATATCTGGTGATTCCCATGAATGACTGGATATGTGCCACATCCTTAGGCACTGGCCATTCCATAATGACTTTTATCTTTTCTGGGTCTACGGCAATACCTTCGGAAGAAAAGACATGTCCTAAATATTGTATTTATTTTTGATAAAAATCAAATTTGTCGAATTTTGTGTATAGTTTGTGTTTCCTTAGTGTTTGCAGAACTATTCGTAAGTGTTCATCATGTTCCTCCTCTGTTTTAGAATAGACCAGAATATCGTCAATAAATACTACTACAAACTTCTCTATGTACTGGCTGAAAATGTTGTTCATCAAGCACATAAATGTGGTTGGTGCATTAGTGAGTCTGAAAGGTATGACTACAAACTCGTAGTGTCTGTATCTTGTTTGAAAAGTTGTTTTGTTTATGTCCTGGTCGTTTATCCTAACTTGATGATAATCGGATCGTAAATCCAATTTTGAGAAGATCTAGGCCCCACCAACTTGATCGAACATATCATTTATCCATGGTAAGGGGTATTTGTTCTTAACGGTCACTTTGTTTAGTTGTCTATAATCGATGCATAGTCTTAGAGTACCATCTTTCTTTTTCACAAAGAGGACTGGTGCACCCCATGACGAGACACTTGGTCTGATATATTCCTTGTCCAACAATTCCTGTAATTGTATTTTTAATTATGTCAGTTTTGGTAGACTCATTCGGTAGGGTTCTTTTGAGATAGGGGTTGATCCAGGTAGTAAGTCTATAGAGAAATCTATTTCTGTCCTAGGAGGTAATTCTGGTATCTCATCAACAAACATGTCCCTGAATTCCTGTAGGACAGCAAAGTCTTCTAACTTGGGCTTATCTTCTATTTCTAATAGATTCGTCACTTGGATGGCGTAAACTTGACATCCCTTTCTAATACATTTCTTCAATTGCATCACTGAAACTTCTCTGACTGACACAGGTTTTGGTATACCTTGGGTTGTTCTAAAAGTGCCAAAATTATCTTTATAGCTAAGTATCTTTGTATAATAGTCTAGTACTGCTTTGTGTTGTTCCAACCAATCCATCCCGATAATCATATCATCATATCCTAGTGGTAGGATGTTTAGATTGGTCCTTATCTTTTGACCATTTAATCTGAACTCAAGATCACAAATAAAGTTAACTACTATTCTTTTAGTACCTATTGCTAGTTATACAAGCCAAGATTTTTCGTGCTTTTGTTTCTTAAGTTTATTCAATGCCACTACATCAGGAGTAATATAACTTAACGTAGCTCCAAGGTCAATGAAAACATAAATTCGAGTGTCATGGATTTTACCTTAGATTTCTACCACCGAGGACTGTTGGTTAGCTTGTCGAGCATCTATGGCTGCTTTTATCTGATGCAGACTTCTGCCCATGTCACCCACCGTCAAGGCTTCCTACAAATTGTGAACAGCGGTTCTGTTTTCTACAATTAAACGTGGACAATTCCTCCTTAGATAAGGCTCTCCACACTCCCAACACTTTAATGGCTCACTAGAGTTTTCCCCAAACTTCTTCATTCCCAGGTTTATCGGTTTACCGCTACCTTATGTATTCAGATGATTAGAGTGAAAATCATTCCTTGGGAGACTTTTTGCTACATTCCGATAAGGAGTTGGCTGGTATTCCTTCTTCTGCTGGTGCATTCCATTCTTCTTCTTATCCTTCCAAGTCTTGGAAAACTCTACCCACTGTTTATACTGGTCATAGCACATTCGTGCCTTTCTAAATGCCTCAGTCAAGGATTTGGGGTTGTCAAACTCAATTCTATCCTTGTAGGACTGTGGTAAGCAGCTTAAGAATCATTGGATTTTTACTTTATCCTTTCGGATGTATGAAACGAACCTTAGTTATTCTAGAAATTTATTTATAAGGTCCTCCATCATCATTTGTTCGAGTCATAACTCATAAAATTCTTTCGTCTTCCATTCATAATAACTTTCAGAAAGGTATTGTTTCTTAAAATACTTCTTAAAGTCAGACCATTCCAACTGTTTTTCTTTTAGGTCCTTGGCCAATTTCAGGTCCTGCCACCAAATGTCGGCCTTCCCCTTCAGATTGTAGATGACCATTCTGACTTTCATGTTACTGAAATAGTTGTAGATTTGGAAGTATTTTTTGATGTACAACAACCATGCCTCGGCTTCTTCTCCTGTCCCAGATTCTCCATCAAAAGTAGTTGGTTTAATCTTCTTAAATTCTCCTTCAAGGTGGTCTGTTTGTTTTCTTTTTTTGTCTAGTATGGTTTTGTCTTCAGCTGAAGGTGTCCCTTCAGACAAACTATCTCCTTTTTCTATTTCTGCACTAGAATTCTTGGAGGGCCTTTTGCTAACCTCTTCCTCATGGTTATCATCTTTTGGGATTTTCTTGGTTGCTATACTTTGCAGTAGGACTTCATTTATCTCTTTTTGTTCCTGCTATGCCTTCTTCAATTTTTCATTGTCGGCCTTGAAAACCTATAGTTCAACAATAAGGTTCCTCATTGTTCCCAACACCTCCATGGGTGATCTTCCATCACTATTCTTTATTGGATCTCCAGGAGGTCCTTGTTGTGGATTCTCTTCCACCCTGACTTCTGCACCTTCTTGAGCTGGCATTATCCAACAGAAAACAAAAAACCTTTCTTTTTGTAATCCATAAGATTTATTAGTTTTTCATAAATCAGAATATATATACTAAGGAATTAATGTGGCCCTATTCAAGCCCAGTGTTGTAACTTTTTCTCTAATACCATACGTAATGTACCTCAAAAAATGTCAATTTTTTTTTTTTGTTTGTACAATTATCCTTGCATAGTTTTCGAGATTCAAGCAATCAAGTCTTCTATTATAAAGCTTGAATCTGAAAGTTTGTTAGAGACCTTACTGTCATTGATTGTCTTTACTATGCAACTTAAAAATTCCTACTTGACGATACAATAAGTGTATACTCTTCCCTTTAATGTTATTTAAAGTCTTGTAAAAATTACCAATACTTTCTTATTTGATGATGTCTATAACACCAACACAGATTTCACTATACGAGCGACTTGTAAACAGGTCTATTACTTCCATACCTCTAATCGGGAGGAAGATTCTCCAATCAACACACAACAACTCCTGAAATCATGAAAAGTGACCAGCGCTTCAGGATTTCGAAGTTCAGGATTTCGTGAGTACAGAAGCCAAACATCAACAAATACAAACCTCTGAAATGTGAAACAAAGGGAAGGTAGGACTAGTGCTTCGGGGTTTCGTGGTTCAGAACTTCATGAGTTCAAGTGCCCCAAACTTCAACATAGACAAGCTTTCGAAATGTGAAAAAGGAAAGGTGAGACCCACATTTCAGGATTTCAGGGTTTAGAACTTCACGAGTTCCAGTTCCCAACATCAACATACACAAACTTTCGAAATGCGAAAAGGAAAGGTGGGGCATGCATTTCGGGGTTTCGGGGTTCGGGACTTTGTGAGTTCAAGTACCCAAACAACAACATCTGCAAACTTTTAGAATGAGAAAAAGATAAGGTGAGACCTGCATTTCGGGGTTTTGGGGTTTAGGACTTCGTGAATTCCAGTGCCCAAAC